>JBAKBP010021068.1:27500-41371 GCA_037953745.1 Lithodes maja | reverse complement strand
CGGGTGGTGTCAAAGATCTCCGATCTAGATTACCTCGTTGCCACTCCAGACCGGAAGAAGCGTAACCAACTATGCCACATTAATTTGTTGAAGGAGTATGTGAGGCACCCACCTGAGTCACTAGCTGTCCCTGTGTTGACCTGCTGCAGTCATGGTGGAGAAGGAGAGGGGGGCAGCAATGATCAGGTGGATGATAACTGGGATTGTCATGTCTCGGCTGATCAGTGGGCGGGGAATTCGAGCCAATGTGCGCATGATGCTCTGGCGCACCTGCTGGAGGAACAGCAGGTGGCAGTGCAGCGCCTGTTCGATTCATACCCCACTGTATTTGCCGAGCACCCAGGCCTCACTACTCAAGCGGTGCATGATGTCGATGTAGGAGAGCACCCCCCCTTCAAGTCGATACCTTATCGGGTGCCACCCATTAAACTCCCAGCGCTCAGGGATGAGCTGGAGTATAATGCTGGCGAGAGCCTTGAACGAGAAGGGGGCAGTACTGTGGACTTCTCCTGTCACTCTGCAGCCCAAACCTGATGGAAAAGTTCGGTTCTGCATTGACTTTAGGCGGTTGAACGGGTTGACCCCCACCAATGCATATCCTCTTCCCCGGGTGGATGACAGCGTGGATAAGATCGGGAAAGCAAGGTACTTGACCAAGGTAGACCTCGTCAAAGGCTACTGGCAAGTACCACTGTCTGAGCGGGCTAAAGAGGTGTGCGGGTTTGTGGTGGATGACAGTACTTACCGTTGCAACGTGATGCCATATGGTCTGAAAAATGCACCGGCCACTTTCCAGAGCTTAATGAACGACATCGTAGCAGACATCCCAAACTGTACTGTCTACCTTGATGACGTGATCATTTATGACAACGATTTCCAAAGTCACTGTGAGCACATAGAAGCCTTATTTAGTCAACTTAGTAAAGCAGGCTTGGTGGTTAATCTGGGCAAGTGTGACTTTGTGCAAGCCACGGTGCAGTATCTGGGGTTTGTGGTTGGGTTAGGGCAGGTGAGCCCGCCCCAACAGAAGATACAGGCTATCTACTTGTTCCCCAGGCCGACCACCAAGCGGCAGATCATGAGATTTTTGGGCATGATTGGGTATTACCGCCGCTTTATAAGAGGCTATTCTACTGTGTTAGCTCCTTTGACAGATCTACTAGCTAAAAGATAAAAAGTTCCGCTGGGCACCTGAGTGTGAGCAGGCGTTTCGAGTAGTTAAACACCTTTTATGCACTCACCCTATCCTCAGGGCCCCGGACTTTGAACGACCATTTCAGTTGGCGACTGATGCCAGCGGAGTAGGGGCTGGTGCCGTACTTTTGCAGACAGACGAGGAAGGTCTTGACCATCCAGTCAGTTTCTTTTCAAAGAAATTTAATTCAGCACAGAAAAACTATTCGGTTGTTGAAAAGGAACTGCTGGCAATCGTGTTAGCGCTCAGACACTTTGAGGTCTATGTTCCTGCATATTGGCCAGTCGTGGTAGTGTATACCGACCACCACCCGCTTAAATTCCTCAATCAATTCCACAACCGGAATATGAGGCTGACCAGATGGTCGCTCATGTTGCAATAGTACAACTTAGACATTCGCCATATTGCCGGTTGTGAGAATGTGATTGCGGACTGTCTGTCGCGGGTGGAGGATCCGGAGTAGGCTACCACAGTATGTTGGTATAGCCTCCTGTCTTGGCTCGCGGTGTATTTTTGCGCTGGTGCTTGTTGGCTCGCGTGTGTAGCATCAGCGTAGGGTCGCAGGGCAGGAGTTGTTGGCTTTGATTAGAAGAAAATTAGGCTACATCTATAGTACCCGCCAAAAACAACATTAAAATCAAATATGAAAAATTAAATAAAAACCCTTTCTTTTTAATAATTAATTTTAAGATAATATTGTAGCTGAGTACTGAGTGCAGATGATTTTCCCTCAGTAGGCTGTGCTTCTTAAAGCTCGCTCTGGGAGCACAATGTTATGAATTAATGTATTATATTTGGGAAGGGTGATAAGATTTTTTTTATATAAAAATGTTGTATTTTTTTTTTTTTTGAGGAGACTGAGCTTGCATTCCATGAGTGGCAGAGTGGTTAGGAGTGGCAGATTCTAGCGACATTCTGCCTGTTCAGATATGGGCTCATGGTTGAGTGTCCCATATCTTGGGGGGTGTGTGACGCCTCCGGCATTAGCAGAATGGTTGCGTGGGGCACTGCAGCTCGCTAGCGCTCGCCAGGATGGGGGGATAGGCTACAGTTGTCCTAGAATGATCTGCTTTATTTAATTAGTGTCGTGTTGCCAAAGACAGTCTAGAAATGATCTTTGTTTTGGTCTCTGACCGCGCCTTATATTTTATATTCGCTATAATATAAATGTTGCTTGTGTGGGAGGCGAGCGAGAGAGTGTGAGGGGGTACACCCGGCAGCGAGGTGAGCTATGACGCGGCTCGCTTGGGCGCTGACGGCGTTGGCGGCCGGGTGGTCAACTAGTCCCTTCCCGTCGCTGCCTCGTGTTCTTTACCAGCTCAGAGCTTGCCTGACACGCGTATCGCCTACATCCTTTGCAATTCTGTCCCCCATACTCGCTACTTTGCATACTATTTCTCTCTCTCGACTTCTCCTTTCTCATTCTCTAATCTTTATTAAACTCAACATCCCTTCTGGTTTCAGCATAGACGTTCACCGTCGACCAGTTGTATTGGACGCGAAGCTCTCAGATATTTCTATGTATTAGGTTAAGGAGGTATTATGCTTTATTGAGGTTTAGAGAGACGGACTTTTCCGTATTTGTCCTCTCTCGGGAAGGTTGTAGACCGGTATATGTCTCCCTTGCAAGGTGTTGAGTGATTCTGCTTGGTTATCTAAAGCTAGACTAGGGGTAAGGTTACTGTGTCGTTGTCTCCGATGTGTGCAGTGTTAGCTAAGCTCTGCACGACATCGACAGGTACTGTGGGAGCATAAGTTGTCTTCGGGTTGGTTTACTTTGCGAGCACAGCGCTGTGGTGTGAGAGGGCCATAGCCTATCCCTCACAACATAGTGCTGCCTCTTTGTGTTGACTTCTGAGGGATCGCCAGGATAGAGCTAGGTACTAGAGACCTAGATTTATCAAGAGAGCATCCCCGTCATATAACGTAATCTTCATTATACCACCCTCGGACAACGTTAGGCTACGAGCCGCATGCTCGCCCATTGTTGCCCTGCCTTGATACCCCAGCTAGACTTTATTAACTGAGCAGACACTGGTTAGAGATAAGCCCCATTATTATATGTATGCAGCATTATTATTCACTGCACTTTTGAGCCGAGGTTGTTGTTGAGTTGCACAACCCGAGTAGGCTGTGTTGTGTCACGAAGCATTTCTTTAGTTGTCGAGCATTACTACCTTTGCGCAGTCTTTATTATTCGCCTGCTTATTATTACTATATGTCCTAGCATTTATTGTGACCCGTATTCTGCATTATAATTGTTCAAGATTCTTTACGAACATCTTCCCAGCATCAGATTTATTTCAGAAGTTTCTAGTTGATGTTGCAGGACTAGCATTGCACTTTCTTTAATACAGGAGTGCCAGTTATTTGAGTATCTACCGTAATGTTAATTAATCACGTTAACTATCTTTTTTTTGTGTAACATAATCGAGTAATCTTTTACTGTTTGAGAATAGGCTGTTTCATTGAGCGTCAGCCTTGTGTGTGTGCACCAGTTGCCGAGTCATAGGATACCTCGTTGTCCAGGCACGACTCAGGGCGGTAATGGTGTTTTGTTTTCCAGTGTTTAAGGCAGGGGTTGGATCTAGTGTTACCGTTGTTGCTTTTTGCCATTATCTAGTCCAATGTTGAAGAGCCCTGTGTCTTTCAGAACCTGGATCGTAACAAGACGAAGCAGTACAATTCCCTACAATGTGGGTGTGTGTACAGACGAAGCAGTACAATCCCGTACAATGTGGGTGTGTGTACAGACGAAGCAGTACAATCCCCTACAATGTGTGTGTGTGTGTACAGACGAAGCAGTACAATACCGTACAATGTGGGTGTGTGTACAGAAGAAGCAGTACAATCCCCTACAATGTGCGTGTGTGTACAGACGAAGCAGTACAATCCCGTACAATGTGGGTGTGTGTACAGACGAAGCAGTACAATCCCCTACAATGTGTGTGTGTGTACAGACGAAGCAGTACAATCCCGTACAATGTGGGTGTGTGTACAGACGAAGCAGTACAATCCTCTACAATGTGGGTGTGTGTACAGACAAAGCAGTACAATCCCGTACAATGTGGGTGTGTGTACAGACGAAGCAGTACAATCCCCTATAATGTGGGTGTGTGTACAGACGAAGCAGTACAATCCCCTACAATGTGGGTGTGTGTACAGACAAAGCAGTACAATCCCGTACAATGTGGGTGTGTGTACAGACGAAGCAGTACAATCCCCTACAATGTGTGTGTGTGTGTGTACAGACAAAGCAGTACAATCCCCTACAGTGTGGGTGTGTGTACAGACGAAGCAGTACAATCCTCTACAATGTGGGTGTGTGTACAGACGAAGCAGTACAATCCCCTACAATGTGTGTGTGTGTACAGACGAAGCAGTACAATCCCGTACAATGTGGGTGTGTGTACAGACGAAGCAGTACAATCCCCTACAATGTGGGTGTGTGTACAGACGAAGCAGTACAATCCCCTACAATGTGGGTGTGTGTACAGACAAAGCAGTACAATCCCCTACAATGTGTGTGTGTGTGCAGACGAAGCAGTACAATCCCCTACAATGTGGGTGTGTGTACAGACGAAGCAGTACAATCCCCTACAATGTGGGTGTGTGTGTACAGACAAAGCAGTACAATCCCCTACAATGTGGGTGTGTGTACAGACAAAGCAGTACAATCCCCTACAATGTGGGTGTGTGTACAGACGAAGCAGTACAATCCCCTACAATGTGGGTGTGTGTACAGACGAAGCAGTACAATCCCCTACAATGTGGGTGTGTGTACAGACGAAGCAGTACAATCCCCTACAATGTGGGTGTTGTTACGACCGGGCACTCGGGTACACTAGGGCTCTTACACAGGACTCGAGTATGGCTCGCTGCCACAACGGAAACACACGATCCCAACCCCAGAGTACTGCCAGCCGAACAAAAAACGCCACTACCCTCCAGAGTTCTATCTGCTATAACGGGGTATACAAGAACTCGGTACTAGCGTTTCACACAACAGACTAATAGCAAGACGGGAGTTATCTAGTCTGGTCAACAATCAAACAAAGAAGAAAGTACTACAACACTAAAGAATAGTGTTGGCCGAAGCCGAAGTAATCCACCCTTGAACTAAGAACTTAAGAAGTCCTCCACCCTCTACTTCGGATCGGCACTATTACGTTACGTTAAACAATAGTCCTCGAGCATCAAGCAAGGAATCTTCTGATAAGTTAGATGCTTCTCGAATACTCATAAGAAGTAAGTATCGGATTTTGAACAGCAATTTAATGAATAACTCACTGGTAATTAAAGGCTTTAAATTGACATAAGAAGAATTATAAGAATAAGCAATAGGATATGGCAAACATTAAGAAGAAGTACTCCGACAATGCACTGGCAATAGCCTACTAAGATTGTGCTCGTGGGCCACTAATCTCTGAAGTAGCTAAGCGTGCCACACATGAAATCAATAGTGCTTAAACAATAATATACATAAGGAGAAGCTTCAATACTATGCTGTATCTGCTGGTCGAGCAAAGTCTAGCTGGGATATCTAAGGTTAAGAGACAATGGCTGAGCAAGCGGCTCGTAGCCTAGCGAGGTCCTTAAGACTGTGCGGCCAAATTACGGTAATTGACGGGATGCTCTCTTGAGAGATCCAGATCACTAGTATCTGGTTCTCTCCTGGCGATCCTCTCAAAGTCAAGCAAATGAGATAGCACAGTGTTGGGTGGCACAGGCAAAAGCCCTCACTCGCAACACAGTGCTAAACTCCCACGTTACACAATCAAAAAGACCCCCTAGGCTTCCCACGTCTCCGTTGCAATTGTGCTGGTTCAACCAACCTAGCACTCATAGGAAATCACAACTCGAGGAACCCTATCCCAGTCTAGCATTACCTAAACCAGCAGAAAACAGGAACATGAATAATAGTACACAGGGAAATACATATACGAGTGCAACAAACATCAATCAATCCTATTCTAGTTAACCCTTCCAAAAATAGGCTATCTAACAGGCACTTATCTCGTGAGAACTCAAGCGATAATACTTTGGCTGACTAAATCTGCACCAAAGGGGTCATTGAGGTTAAAAAGGGTTCAGAAGAAGAAGAAAATAGGCTGTTCAGAGAGTAGAGAAAGTTCACATCAGTCGGAAGAATATGGATAGTTGCAAGGGATATGAGAGGTCGCTTTGCCTGATGAGTTCTGAAGCATGGTGGCAAAAACCTCTCTTTTTATACTCGGCCCTCTAGCGGCATATCTCAAACTACTTAAGGACCGCCCACTGGCAATCATGACGTCATATTCTCTCAATCTGGGATTGACAAAGAACTTCCCACGCGCTGAAAGGGAGGAAGGGAGGAGGGAATTAGGCCTACCGGCCCGCGTGGCGCACTCACCGACCCCACGCCACGTAATATCCCTCCTCTCATCATTACATACAAGTCCCACACACAATACTTATATCTAATGATATAAAATAGAACTCGTTGACTTAGAAGAAAACAAAATACATAATGATAATACTTACAGTACAACGGTTCACATAAACTGAGTTAGGAAACTCTACACAGACTACAGCCAAAGTTCCTGCCCTGACGATCCTAGCGAGAGTGGGGCCTGACTGGGCGTTCTGTACAGCATGCTCATACTCGACATGCGTCACACCTCCCCCAAGATTTTACTTGCTCAACCCTGAGCTAAAATCTGATATACAGAACCCCATCAAACCCCTCACACCCAGCGACCGCATGGCACTAAAACAACGCTGAGTTTATCACTAAAACACATCTTATAAAAAAAAAAAAAAAATCACATTTCATAACTCCTCCCAACAATAGTAAAAGACATAATATCATGCTCCCAGAGCGAGCTTACAACAGCTCAGCCGTTTGATAGTTCGTGGACTACTCAAACACTTTATAGGCTATGACAAACTTATACAATTATCTTCATCAAAAAGAAAGAGTTTTTATATGATTTTTATATTTTAATATGTTTTTTCCGGCTGCACTATAAGGGCAGCCTATTTTTCTTCTATACCAAACGCTCAACTCCTGCTTTACGACCCAATACGCTGGGCTACAACCGCGAGCCAACAAGCACCAAGCGCAAAATACTACTCAAACCAAAGCAGGAGGCTACCCGTGTGTCAATTTACCCAGGATCATATACCCCTGAACGACCACATGCAACCTCGTTGTCACAACCGGCAATATGGCTTATGTCCAGGTTATATACCAATAACCTTAGTGACCACCTGGTCAGCCTCATATTCCGATTGTGAAACGGGTCCAAGATCTTGAGAGGGTAATGATCTGGGTAAACTACACCGACCGGACCATAGGCTGGAACATAGATCTCGAAATGCCCCAGCGCATCATTGTCCTTTTCACTTTCATTCATCAGGCTCTGACACGTTGCTGGTGCATTCTTAAGTCCGTAGGGCATAACATTGCACTGGTAGGTACTCCCGTCCACAACAAAACCACATACCTCTTTAGCACGCTCGGACAAAGTTACAAGCAACGACCACTCACGACATTCCTTATCCCTCAGATCCTTCGTCCACACGTAATCCAGCTCTGCTTGCACCATAGGCTGTCGAGCAGGATTTATACGGCAGGGAATTAAACTGAGCCTTGCACTATCTCCAGCCTGCATGTCGGATTCTACCCCGTACCTCAGGCCTGGAGAAGCAACAAACATGCGAAAGTACTGCCATAGCCTAGTAAATAACTGCCTTGCACTGTCTCCACGAACAACATGCCTTGTGCCCTCCCACAACCCAGCCGAGACCGCAGCTTCTAACCTGTAGTCTCCCTCCTTCTCCACCTTCGTCCCTAGAACAGCCAGGTCATGAGAGGGACAATCAGTACCACCCGTGCAGTCACTCCCACAGTTCATTATTGCTAAGGCTTCCCCGCCGATACCGTACATGCGCACCCCCGCATTCCTTGTGACGACATCTGCCTGCGCAGCATCACCGCTTTCAGCGACATGGCCAGATACAGTCGGTCTATGGTAGGGCTGTTGCATTAGACTAGAGCAGCATTGGGAGGCTATGCGACGACCGGGCACTGCGATACCACAGCCGACCTTACCAATCTGCTCAATGTCCTCCTTTTGACCACCACCCTTGGCAGCCATGGGTCGACCCTGACCTGGCAACCATGCCAAAGCCTCGTCGCCCACCTTAAACCACCGAAACAACGAGGCTAACGGTCTTTTAACATTCACGCGACCTGCCCGCGGAACATCTCGCACCGTCCGAGTTGTGAGACTCAGGGGCTCGGCACGACCAGTGGGGTATGAACCGAGCTGGTGCTGGAGTGCTGCACACTGCTGCTCAGGCAGGTGCTCTAGCGCTTCCACAGCCACCAGACTCGTGTCCCCCGCCCACTGCTTCGCCGAGACATGACAATCCCTACTCTCCTCCACCTGTGCCCTACTGCCCCCCTCTCCTTCTCCACCTTGGCCGCGGCAGACCAACGCAGGGACAGTAGGCTGCTCAGGTGGTTGCCTCACAAACTCCTCCAACAGGTTCACATGACATGCTTCCCCGTCCTCGTGTTTAATCTCGACAGCACCATTACCACACTTCTGAACTTCCGGATCCTCCAACTGCAGTTTACAAATATCTGAGGGAACCAACCTGTCTAGATGCTTCCGAAGCAACCCAAGTCCTTCCCCAATATCAAACTGAGCAACCCTTTTTTCTCTCCGTGTGCAACGTTGCTGCCCCGGAGTCTCTTCCGGCCCTACCTCCTCACTAACTGTGACAGGTCCTGGGGCCTCTCCAGACTCCAACATAGGTGCCAATACTAAATCACCCAGGAGAGCCGCCGAGTCAAAACTCTTAAAACCAACTCCAGCTTTAGCCTCCTCCTGTTGATCGTTCCTCTGCTGGTCTGAAGACGGAGGACTAGGCTGTGACACTTTATCTGCCCGAGCTCGGGTGACAACACACGCCATGGGTTGTGTCTGGCACCGCTCGACCCACTCTTGCTCTTCCCTACTCACGTCGGCCGTCCTCTCGGCAACGACTAAGGGTAGAACCTCAGAAGCGGGCATTGCAAAGTCGTTGCCGAGAAGAAGGTCGACGCCCTCCACTGGCAGTTTCTCCACAATCCCGACATCCAATTCACGTGTCACACCATCCACCTCCAACTCCAACCGCACCAGCGGGTATGACCGAGTTGCATTAATACCCTGCACCACTACCACCCGAGCCGCATTTATAGGGTAGCCAGTCAAGTTATTCATCAGAGTCTGGGAAGCACCTGTATCACGCAAGACCTCTACTCCATGCTTGCGCCCCGCCCACATCACGCAACCCCGTCCTCTATGGTCGCAAAAAACATCCTGAGCAGGGTTCGAGCCTCTCAGGTGTTTCTGCATTGGCTGTGCCTCAGCCTCTGACGAACTGCCCCGGGCAAACTCAGAAGACTTCGGAGACACACCAATGTTGCAGGCCAAAGACACAGCTGCTGTAGGTGGTTTGCTAGGACAGACTCTTGCAAAGTGCCCCTTTTCATGACAAAGATAACACTCCAACTCCCCTCTGGGCTTCCCTTGGTACTGGGAAGGGCCCGGCCCCTTCTTAAATGGGACGGTGTTAGTCTTGTGGTCAGTCTTGGTATCATAGCTCTTGTACTTGTTTGCATAATGTATATCACTAACTCGGGGGGGTGGGGTGTCACGCCCCTTGTTACCTGCCTCACTACGCTGGGCAGACCCGCACCCACGAATTAATGATAGCCGGAGGTCAGCCATCTCAGCTGCCTCCTGTAGAGTTTTAGGGTTCTTTTCTTTAATAGTTAAAGTCATATCTGCACCAGTACACTTATAAAACTGCTCGAGCAGAAACAGCTCAGTCAACTGTTCGGCCGTCTCAGCTTTCTCAGAACGTGTCCAGTTAGCAAGTGCATCTTTTAAGTCCCGGGCATGTTCAAGAAAGGTCGCCTCCCTAGTCTTCGTAACACCCCGAAACTTCAATCGATATGTTTCTGGTTGCAACTCGTATGCCCGTAGGACAGCTCTCTTCAATACTGGGTAGTCAATGCAAGACTCTAAAGGCAGTGCATCATAAGCCTTCAGACCCTTACCCGTAAGTCTTGAGGAGACTAGAGCTGCCCACTTCTCTTCAGGCCAATTATGCTCCCTACACTTCTTCTCAAAACGATTAAAAAATTCTGTGACTTCAGTTTCACTAAATGCCGGCACCAATTTGACTAAGTGGGACAAGGACTGTTCTCTTACTTGGCCCTCACGGCCCATCCGAATCCCTGTCGACTCTGCACGAGTCTTATCTAAATCTATTTGAGCACAATATTTCTCTGAGTCGTACCTAAGCTCAGCCTCGTGCCTCCTAATCTCAGCCTCAATCTCCTTCTCCTGCTTCCTAGACTCAATCTCCTGCTTCCTAGTCTCATTCTCCTGCTTCCTAGCCTCAATTTTAGCAAGCTCAAGTTTAAATATCATCTCAGGAGACAGGCCGGAAGAGGGAGCTGCCACTACTGAAGGAGGGGGGTCAAGAACTGGGGAACCACCATACGCACCGCCCGAGGGCACTCCAATCTTCCAATGCTCATCCCTCTGTGGGAGAGTGCTAACCTCCGGCAACTGAGTGGACGGCACTGTGGGAGTCAAGTGAGAGGGGATCTGGGGAGGAACCCCCCCAAACGCCCTCTCCTCCGAAACCCCATGTCGCCCACGCAACACCCAGGAAATCAGCTCCCCCTTGGACATCCCTCCTACATTGGATAGACCCAAAACCTTGGCTATCAGGTGCAAGCCATAAACATTCACCCCAGTCAGCCTCTCCTCCGTCACATGGTACTGCTTACTCACAAAAAGTCTAGCATCCTCCTCACTAGTTACTAACGGCACCTCCTCAAATAGCATCTCTCGCTCCTCGTCAGTACTAGGGCACGACATACTGAAGTTCACAAAAAATTCTCGAGACAAAAGTGTTAAACTCCCTTATGTAAGCACTAATTACTAAATTAACTGGAGTCTCTTAAATGCTCTCCTAATTGCCTTACAAAAAAAAATATTCTTCAATATGTACGCTAAAGTACGAACAAACAAATGTTGTACAACTCTGCAAAAAATTATACTGTTCACAAAATCCTAAGCAAGGTCGCCATTTGTTACGACCGGGCACTCGGGTACACTAGGGCTCTTACACAGGACTCGAGTATGGCTCGCTGCCACAACGGAAACACACGATCCCAACCCCAGAGTACTGCCAGCCGAACAAAAAACGCCACTACCCTCCAGAGTTCTATCTGCTATAACGGGGTATACAAGAACTCGGTACTAGCGTTTCACACAACAGACTAATAGCAAGACGGGAGTTATCTAGTCTGGTCAACAATCAAACAAAGAAGAAAGTACTACAACACTAAAGAATAGTGTTGGCCGAAGCCGAAGTAATCCACCCTTGAACTAAGAACTTAAGAAGTCCTCCACCCTCTACTTCGGATCGGCACTATTACGTTACGTTAAACAATAGTCCTCGAGCATCAAGCAAGGAATCTTCTGATAAGTTAGATGCTTCTCGAATATTCATAAGAAGTAAGTATCGGATTTTGAACAGCAATTTAATGAATAACTCACTGGTAATTAAAGGCTTTAAATTGACATAAGAAGAATTATAAGAATAAGCAATAGGATATGGCAAACATTAAGAAGAAGTACTCCGACAATGCACTGGCAATAGCCTACTAAGATTGTGCTCGTGGGCCACTAATCTCTGAAGTAGCTAAGCGTGCCACACATGAAATCAATAGTGCTTAAACAATAATATACATAAGGAGAAGCTTCAATACTATGCTGTATCTGCTGGTCGAGCAAAGTCTAGCTGGGATATCTAAGGTTAAGAGACAATGGCTGAGCAAGCGGCTCGTAGCCTAGCGAGGTCCTTAAGACTGTGCGGCCAAATTACGGTAATTGACGGGATGCTCTCTTGAGAGATCCAGATCACTAGTATCTGGTTCTCTCCTGGCGATCCTCTCAAAGTCAAGCAAATGAGATAGCACAGTGTTGGGTGGCACAGGCAAAAGCCCTCACTCGCAACACAGTGCTAAACTCCCACGTTACACAATCAAAAAGACCCCCTAGGCTTCCCACGTCTCCGTTGCAATTGTGCTGGTTCAACCAACCTAGCACTCATAGGAAATCACAACTCGAGGAACCCTATCCCAGTCTAGCATTACCTAAACCAGCAGAAAACAGGAACATGAATAATAGTACACAGGGAAATACATATACGAGTGCAACAAACATCAATCAATCCTATTCTAGTTAACCCTTCCAAAAATAGGCTATCTAACAGGCACTTATCTCGTGAGAACTCAAGCGATAATACTTTGGCTGACTAAATCTGCACCAAAGGGGTCATTGAGGTTAAAAAGGGTTCAGAAGAAGAAGAAAATAGGCTGTTCAGAGAGTAGAGAAAGTTCACATCAGTCGGAAGAATATGGATAGTTGCAAGGGATATGAGAGGTCGCTTTGCCTGATGAGTTCTGAAGCATGGTGGCAAAAACCTCTCTTTTTATACTCGGCCCTCTAGCGGCATATCTCAAACTACTTAAGGACCGCCCACTGGCAATCATGACGTCATATTCTCTCAATCTGGGATTGACAAAGAACTTCCCACGCGCTGAAAGGGAGGAAGGGAGGAGGGAATTAGGCCTACCGGCCCGCGTGGCGCACTCACCGACCCCACGCCACGTAATATCCCTCCTCTCATCATTACATACAAGTCCCACACACAATACTTATATCTAATGATATAAAATAGAACTCGTTGACTTAGAAGAAAACAAAATACATAATGATAATACTTACAGTACAACGGTTCACATAAACTGAGTTAGGAAACTCTACACAGACTACAGCCAAAGTTCCTGCCCTGACGATCCTAGCGAGAGTGGGGCCTGACTGGGCGTTCTGTACAGCATGCTCATACTCGACATGCGTCACAGTGTGTGTACAGACGAAGCAGTACAATCCCCTACAATGTGTGTGTGAGTACAGACGAAGCAGTACAATCCCCTACAATGTGGGTGTGTGTGTGTACAGACGAAGCAGTACAATCCCCTACAATGTGTGTGTGTACAGACGAAGCAGTACAATCCCCTACAATGTGTGTGTGTGTGTGTGTGTACAGACGAAGCAGTACAATCCCCATCAATGTGGGGGTGTGTACAGACAAAGCAGTACAATCCCGTACAATGTGGGTGTGTGTACAGATGAAGCAGTACAATCCCCTACAATGTGTGTGTGTGTGTACAGACGAAGCAGTACAATCCCCATCAATGTGGGGGTGTGTACAGACAAAGCAGTACAATCCCGTACAATGTGGGTGTGTGTACAGACGAAGCAGTACAATCCCCTACAATGTGTGTGTGTGTACTGACGAAGCAGTACAATCCCCTACAATGTGTGTGTGTCTGTACAGACGAAGCAGTACAATCCCCATCAATGTGGGGGTGTGTGTGTATGTTACTCAGTTACTTGTTCGTCAAGGGGAATCCACGCAATGCGAGCTAAGCTTATTATTATCGCGCCTCCTTAACTGGGAATGTATTGCGTGAAATGCATGTTAAGTGTTTTATGTACTGTTGGAATGGCTGTGGATGTGTGTGTAGTCTGTATTTAGCCAATTGGCGACA
>JBAKBP010021068.1:10000-25000 GCA_037953745.1 Lithodes maja | reverse complement strand
AACACATGAAAAGAGACAAGCCCAATTTGTCTCCGCCCGGCCGGGGGATTGAACCCCCGACCCCTCGTGTGTGAGACGAGAGTGCTACCTACTAGGCTACGGGCTGTGTGTGTGTGTGTGTGTGTGTGTGTGTACAGACGAAGCAGTACAATCACCTACAATCCTATACAAGGTCACAGTGCACGAGTGTTTAACAATGTGTGTGTGTGTGTGTGTGTGTAATAATAATAATAATAATAATAAACGGTTTATTAAAGAATGGCAGCCTCATGAGCTGAAAATACACATTTTACAATTTAGTGGATGAACATGAGATGTACAGATATGAGGATGGTAAGCTTAGTTTACAAACAAAATAAATAAATACAATAATGATGCATGTGCAGAATACAAATTATCATAAAATAACCATGAGAGTAAGTTAGTGATATACAGTACATATACACATTTATTTACTTACTCATATACAGAACAACACAAACGCTCACGTATGCACACAAACATACATACATACAGAAACTGTTTTGGTATGGTCAGGGTAAAGAGGGTGCAGGTACTACAATGGGAGGTTAATCCTCGGTAGTGTAGGTGTGTGTGTGTGTGTGTGTGTGTGTGTGTGTGTGGCAGAAGGCGAAATATGGAAGAGCTGGGCGTTCTATTGTTAAGGGTGGAAATACATGGATGAAGATATGCGAACACTTAATAATAGATAATGCTTATGCATAGATTTATAATCAGAAGTTGCGCTAGTGAGCAATATGTTCTCGCTCATATGTACGTATACTTACATACATATGTGCATATGACCATATAAATACAGTACAGTACATATATATATTATATACCTTATATTCTCAACCGGGCTCGAACCATTGACAGCACATACACACAGACATACATATACATAAATATATGCACATTACATGCTTATATGCTCTTCTCTTATCCTACCTGATACTCTCAGCCGGGCTCGAACCACAAACAGTATACACTATAGACACATATATATATACATAAATAACGCATACATACATACACATATACGCACACATACATACACATATACTGTACATACATAGATACATATATACACATATACATAAACAAACTCAAGCAAATACATACATAAATTATATTCTAATACACACACGCACACACACTTATGCATATATTATTAAAGGTGGGTGCGTATATATGGTGTGACAGGCCGTTATTACACATTATTAATAATATTAACAATGGTTGGGATAGGACTATTTTTATATCTGTCAGTTCTTGCTCTTATTGGTTGGAGTGTGTTGAAATGACGAGCTGCACGTGTAGGTCTAGGGGCGTCTGGTGGAAGTAAGTTTCTGTGTCGTGGGTGAACAAGCAGCTTAGATGCAAACTGTTTGAGTGTGTTGTAGTGGTGGGTTGAGAGTGCAGGTATGCTAAGGGTGGTGAGAGCTTCCTCGTACCCTGGATATGTGCCACCCAGGATGATCCTGCATGCCCTCCTCTGAACTCTCTCCAGTTGACGTTGCTGTGTTAGGGTTAGAGAGGAGGACCAGGCGGGAGAGGCGTAGGTGAGCTTAGGGAGTATGAAGGTGTTATATATACTCTTCAGCTCATTCTCCGGCGCCCCCAGGGATCTCAACCGCCTTAGCATAAACAACTTGTAAGTAGCGGTCCTGACTGTGGTAGTTACATGTTTCTTCCAGTTCAGTTTGTTGTCCACAGTGATTCCGAGGAGTTTGGTGGACTCAACAAGCTGAAGGGGATGAGGACCAATTGTGACAGTGGGTGGAGGAAGGTCGGTAACGGAAGTGTTGATGTGCATGACCACTGTCTTGTCATGATTGATAGTCACATGATTGTCTGTGGTCCAGGCTTGAAGACGGTCGAGGATGTCTTGTAGGGGGTCATAGTTAGGGGAGGTGTTATCGACAGTAATGCCGACTGTCGAGTCGTCCACGTACTTCCAGTGGAATGGGGTGTCCTTTAGGGCATCATTAATCAAGATGAGGAACAATAGAGGCCCCATCTTTGTGCCCTGTGGGACTCCACATGTGATGTCTAGGAAGGTGGAGATGAAGCCTTGGTATCGAACTGCTTGTCGTCTGTCACTAAGGAAGTCGGTCAACCACGCAACCAGGGTAGGATGTAGCCCCAACTTTATGGCTTTGTTGATGATGATGGTGTGGTTAACAAGGTCAAATGCTTTCCTGAAGTCAATAAAGGCAAGGGCGAGGGAAGTCTTTCTCTTCTCAAGATTTGTGTAAATATAATCTAGGAAGCTAATAAGACAGTGAGTGGTGGAGGAGGTTTTTACGTTGCCAAACTGTTGGGGATCTATCAAGTGACGGATTTGTGAGTAAGCCCAGGTGAATACAAAGTCCTCACAGATTAGACTAGGGATGGGCGTAATGGCAATTGGTCTGAGTTCATTAAGAGAATTTGGGGAGGGGGTTTTGGGGATTGGAGTGACTTATGAAGTTTTCCAGTCTGCAGGGCATTTACTTTGCCTTAAGGAGGCATTAATTATCGAGCAAAGGGGGGTGGCAAATTCCACCGAAAATTCTTTGTATATTTTCATGGGTAGGTCTACTGGCGTTGTTGATCTTTTTTATTTGAAACTGGAAAGCTTTTTGGCCACTTCAAATTCTTGAACAGTTACTGGGGGGGAAGGGGATGGGAGGAAGGCAGGGAGGTTGGTGCGGTCTAGTTTGGGGAGGGTTTGGCAGATGGTAGAGAAGTGATTATTTATCAGTTCAGGTGCATCTACACGAGGGACATGGGAAACACAGGGGATCGAAGGAGTCCCACTACTTAAGCCACAAAGATTCTTAATTTTAGAGTACCACTGACTGATATTGGTTTGTTTTAAATGATGAATCTTTGTAGGGTAGTAAGACTTCTTCGCCCAACGGATTTCCCTTATCACAATGTTGCGTAGGTCCTTGTAGCGATTGTTGTCCGTGTAGAAGGCCTTGTTCCGATTCTGCATCAGCCTATTGATCCGAGGAGTAATCCATGGGACGTCAGAGGGGTGCATTTTGGTCCTCTTGGTGGGGAAGAAGTGGTGGTAGGCTTCGGTGGTGGTAGATACAAAGTTGTCCCATTTGGCATTAACATCTTCTTCAGTGAGAACCTCCGACCACGGGTAATGAACCAACCACTGCCCGAACCCCCGCATTGCAGAGTCTGGCGTTGGTCGGTAGGTCCGGATGACGGGGGTCTGTTGATGGGAGGTGGTAGGGGCAGGTGACCAGAACACAGAGAGATGAGTGCTGCGTCCCACAGGAGGTAAAGGTTCAGGTGGGAGGTACTGCTCATCCATGTCTGTCAAAATAAGGTCAAGAGTGTTGTGGTTGTGGGTGGGGAAGTCAACAATTTGTGAAAGATGCAGCTGTTCTTGAATCTCACAGGTGTCTAGTTCATTGAAATCCCCACAAACCACCAACTTGGATGATGGAAATTGGAGTTTGAGATCATCACATGTATCGATGATGTGGTTGATTAGTGCGGGGCCGGTGGGTGAGCGTGGTGGGTGGTAGATCACACAGTAGATAATGGAGGCAATGTGACGAGGGTGGGAGGGGGGATTAACTCTGTGTGTGTGTGTGTGTGTGTACAGACGAAGCAGTACAATCACCTACAATCCTATACAAGGTCACAGTGCACGAGTGTTTAACAATGTGTGTGTGTGTGTGTGTGTATGTGTGTGTGTGTACAGACGAAGCAGTACAATCACCTACCGAGAAATTTACGAACAAATTGCAGATGTAAGTAACTCACAAGATACCGTCATTTTGGGCGACTTTAATTTACCTGTGACCAAGTGGGGCGATACTCTTACTTCATACTCCGGACATGACTTGTATACGAACTTGCAAGAGAGTTCGCTTTATCAATTTGTTCGGACGCCAACCCGTGGTAATAACGTTCTTGACATTGTACTTGCAACAAAAGAAGAATTAATAGAGAATTTGAATGTTGGTGATGAATTCAGTAACAGTGACCATCGTACGATAACTTTCACTTTAAAGTTTACTAGTAACGAACCAAATAGTAGCATCGAAAAAGTCCCTAATTTCAAGAAAGCAAACTTCCATAAACTTAGAGCTATGTTTAAAGAAACTGACTGGAGCTTTTTAATTCACAATAACGACATAAATACATCTTGGAAGTTATTCGAAGCCACTTACCTAAAAGCAGTGCAAGACTGCATACCATCGAAAATACGGCGTCCAGGCCATAATAATAAGCCCAATGGTGGAATAAAGATATTTCAAACTGCCTGCTTGCTAAAAAATTTGCTAATGATAGATTAAAATCCTCACAAAATGACGAAGAACGGCTGAAATTTGTAGAGCTACGACGCAAAGCCAAAAAGTTAATTAAGCAAAGTAAAAAGACCTTAGAGTTACATATTGCGAATCAAAGTAAAACAAACCCGAAAGAATTCTATAGTTATATCAGAAAGAAAAAAGTAGTTACTTCAACTGTTGGACCGTTAGTCGATGAAAATGGGGAATACACCAAAGACGAAGTACAAATGAGTAATGCTCTCAATACCTTCTTTGCATCAGTTTTTACAACAGAAGACCTCAGTGATATCCCTACACCATCGCCGATTCAGATTGATAATTCAGATGTTCTAAGCAATATCACCGTTACAGAGAGAGAAGTATTGAATTGTTTAGATAAACTCAAGGTAAATAAAACGCCTGGACCTGATACAATCTCGCCTAGAGTTCTAAAGGAAGCTAAGGATGAGCTCTCCAAACCACTGACATTACTATTCAATAAATCCTTGCAGTCTGGAACTATGCCCGATCAGTGGAAGCTAGCCAACGTAACACCGATATTAAAAAAAGGCAGCAAATCCCTACCCAGTAACTATCGTCCAATTAGCTTAACCTCAGTTGTATGTAAAATGCTAGAAACGGTCATACGAGACAGACTCGTAAATCACTTAGAGGAAAATAACATACTTAAAGATACTCAACACGGCTTTCGTAAAAAACGTTCCTGTTTAACAAACCTCTTAGATGAGAGTAAAGCTGTAGATATTATATACCTTGATTTTCAAAAGGCCTTTGACAAAGTTCCCCACAAACGTTTACTGCTAAAACTAAAAGCGCATGGAATACAAGACGGTGTGTTGAAATGGATAGAAAATTGGCTCAGCGACAGAAAGCAAAGAGTAGTCATAAACGGTAAGGCATCTAAATGGACCAATGTAAGTAGCGGGGTACCCCAGGGATCGGTACTAGGACCAATTATCTTTCTAATTTACATCAACGACATAGATGAGGGTCTCACCTGTACAATCTCAAAATTTGCTGACGATACAAAAATTGCAAATAGTGTACTCTCAAAAGAACAAGTTGACGATATGCAACACAATCTAGATAAATTGTCATGTTGGGCCCAAATTTGGCAAATGAGTTTCAATGCGGATAAATGTAAAGTACTACATATCGGATACCTAAATGAGAAGCAAACTATTCGATGAATGGCACTCAGCTTAAGAATGTAAACAGAGAAACCGATCTGGGAGTAACAATATCGAGTAACCTAAAACCGAGTCAACAATGTTCAGAAGCTGTTAAGAAGGCAAACAAAATAATTGGCTTTATAGGCAGGTCATTTGAGCATAAATCTAAAGAAGTTATCCTAACCCTTTACAATTCCTTAGTCCGCCCTCTTCTGGAATACTGCGTTCAATCCTGGTGCCCTTATTGCCAAAAAGATATAAACAAGCTAGAACGAGTTCAACGTAGAGTTACCAAAATGATACCTAGCCTAAAGAACAAACCATACGAAGAGCGTCTTAGAGAATTAAATCTATTTCCTTTAACCCAGCGCAGATTAAGAGGTGACTTAATTCAAGTGTTCAAAATCATCAAAGGCATCGACAATATGAACTGTAGTAAGTACTTCACTATCGACCAATCTAATTACACGCGGGGAAACGGTTGCAAAATTATTGGTAAATCTTTTAACTCACACGAATCTAAGAATTTCTTCTTCAATCGAGTTGTCAACTTGTGGAATGGGCTTCCCCGAAACGTTATAGACTGCATCACCGTTGATTCATTTAAACTCCGCCTAGACAAATATCTCGCATCAAACCCGCGACTGACTGCGTTTGTAAATGAATAACTTTATTTTATCCCCCCCTCAGTTACTAACCCATCTGTCCCCTACTAACTTCCTAATCCTGCCACGGACATTAGTTCCAGGACAGTAATTCCCTTTCCAATGTTCCCTTACCCACTCTAAACCACTGTTTGGACACTTGATCCTCAGTGTTTTGGAGGACAAGCAACCTAGAAGGGTCACTAGATCTGTTGTTGCTTGATTTCCTTTGTACTCCTTTGTACTCCTGTCCCCTCTTATTCTTCCCTTCCTTCTCCTTTGCCCTTCCCACTTTATTGTCCTCCTTGTCTCTTCCTCTTTTATCTCCTATTTACCTACAATCCTATACAAGGTCACAGTGCATGAGTGTTTAACCCTTAAATGGCGGCGCGCAACATATGTCGAGTGAAAGAAATTTGGACTATGTGGCGGTTCACAACTTATGTCGTGTGCCATTTTCAGCACGTAATGTTGCTGAGAGAGAGAGATAAGTGGTGGCAGGAGAGTAGCAAGCGTATGACTGCTCCAGACCACCGCGGTGGACCTACTGAAATGAATCCCACCCTCCCCCACCCTCACGCACTCGCACTCGCTACACAGGGAATTATGTAGGGAAACTACCTAATTACATGGTTTTTGCACTCGTGTTGCGCGATCATTGCAAGAAAACTAGCGGTCGTACAAGGATGGTTGGGATGTCATTGGAAAGCTCTGTTTATGGCCTTTCAGGGATAGATACTTGTTTTACGCTCTGGGTCTTATTTAGGCATGACAATGATCACGTAATCAACCCTATTTAGGGTAAAAACACCCCGCTGGGCGGTACATATAAATTACCGCCTAGGCCGCTCGTTAGGTGTTAACAATGTGTGTGTGTGTGTGTGTGTGTGTGTATGTGTGTGTGTGTGTGTGTGTGTGTGTGTGTGTGTGTGTGTACAGACGAAGCAGTACAATCCCCTACAATCCTATACAAGGTCACAGTGCACGAGTGTTTAACAATGTGTGTGTGTGTGTGTATGTGTGTGTGTGTGTGTGTGTTTGTGTGTGTGTGTATGTGTGGGTGGGTGGTGTGTGTGTGTGTGTGTGTGTGTGTGTGTGTGTGTGTGTGTGTGCGTGTGTGTGTGTGTGTGTGAACCAAAACTTACAGTGGCCGAAGTGATGTGATACGATAAGCTAAAAGACCCTCGTATCTGTGTTCGCCTCTGAGCTAGTATCAGTTGACATTTATTTGTTTTGACTTACACTATGTCTGGTTGACGTTATTTTGATGTAATGGCCTGGGTCGCCTCGCTTCAGACAATTGGTCTTAAAAGGTGCCAGGCAAGAAAATCACCCCCACCACTCCCGGGATAAAACACCCTTGTTTCCAGTAGCTCTATTCATCGTAGGCTCGCGTATAAGACCCATGATAGGTAGATAGAAATATAGATAGTTAGTTAGTTAGTTAATTCTTTATTTCATAAAAGGTTACATGGTAACATTTTACATATATACAGTGTATACAATTTCATCCTACCAGCAAGGTGGGTTCATTATTTTGAACATACAGTATCCGTGACTTAATGGCATCTATGTCATTTTCCATCATACTTTCAATGTTATACTCTGAAAGTAGTACAGACTTGGCTTCGTTAGCCAGGAACAGATCCTCGGACACATTTAACAGGCATTTTCTTAAATATTTGCAGGGATTACTAATTATTTTATAACTAAACCTGATTCTCTGCCAATGTATAAAATGATTAAACGTCATTAGTCCTGCAAGGTGACATGCTTTATGGTTGCTCTCCCAGTATCTTAGCTTCATCATTTTCTTTATTGCTTTATGGAAGCCTATTGCAAATTGTTTCAATGGGACATAACATTTCTTATTACAGAACCACAATTCTGATCCATAAAAACTCATACAATAACTCTGGAATAATTTACTAAATACATTACAGCTAACGCTAGAAAATTTCCGCAAAAGGCAATTGAATTCATTATAAAACTTATTCCTGCATCTTATTATGTCTTTGTCATTATGCAAATTGCAATCTATTACAAAGCCAAGATATCTACATTCGTGTACAACTTCTAACTTACTTTCATATAAATATAAAATCGGATCCTTGACATTATCGTGTTTGTGCTTAAAATACATACAAACGGACTTACTTGGATTAATTTCAATATCAATTGCCTTTGCTTCATTTTCAATTATGTTCAATAATTCTTGTAAACCTGATGAAGAAGGAGAAAGCAGAACCAAGTCATCGGCATAAGCAATTATGTTGCTAGATCTGTTACCCAACTTGCAGCCTGTACTACTCTCAGATACTTTTTCTATCATGTCATTAATGTAAATATTAAATAGAACTGTTGACAGAATACCACCTTGTCTCACTCCATTTTTAATTTTCCAAGGATCTGATACTGCATCTTTATGCTTAGTAGCTACACTTTGATTCCTATATAAGAAATATAAAATATTTACATAAAAAGTAGGAATATTTAATTTTAAAAGTTTATGAATAAGCTTAAAATGATTAACTTTATCAAACGCTTTCTTCAGATCTATAAAAGAGGCATATACATTTGAGCTTAAAGAATTATATCTTAAAATGGTTTCCTTTAAAACTAAGCATGCTGTAGACGTAGAGTGATTCACTCTAAATCCATGCTGTCTGTCATTAAAAGTCACATACCGTTCAATATGGTATTTTAAACAATACTCAAACAGTTTGAGGAACACTGAGGATGATACAATTGGTCTGTAATTTTCTATATCACTCTGATCTTTGAATTTATCCTTTACTAAAGGTAAAATAACTCCAAAAGTCATTCTTTCAGGCAAGTATCCATGTGTGACAAAAGACGAAAAGAGTTTAGCTAATAGCTTCACTAAATATTCAGAACCATGTTTGATATGATTTGAATGAACATTATCGAAACCAATGACATGCTTAAGGTCACTAATTCCTTTACATACATCATTTATATTAATATTTCCTAATAACTGTCCTTTTCTTACATTTGCATTTAATTTTGTGGTAAGGTACTGGTACTTTAAATTAGATATATTTTGGCATTTTTCGTCATCAAAGATGCCTTTAAACCTCTGAGAGAATTTGTCAGCTATAAGAATTGCTTCACATTCACCTTCTATTTTCATATTAATATAGGATTTATTTTTCTTTGTCTTTCTCACTTCTTTCCAAAACACGTTATATCTTTTATTCGCCAAAGAATCAGCTAATTTGTCATTTATAATCTGGTTTTCATTTGTTTTTATATATCTTAGTGCTTTTTTAAATGCTTTTCTAGTATCTTTCATATGATCAAGTATATCTCCAGATAAGGGACATCCTATTTTTTTCCATATTAAAAATCTCTCTCTAGCAATTTTATACAAGTGGGATACATGATCATTCCAACCAGGTTTAATGTGTTCCTTTCTTTTTGGCACAACAGTATATTCATTAGTTGAATTTATCATAACATCCACAAGAGTTTTATATATATAATCAATTTCAATAATATGATCTTTATTTGTACATTTATATACACAACAGTCCAAACAATCCAATTTCATCAAACCCAACTGCATAATGCTTTCATTTACTTTATCTTTGTAAGTCGTTGTTACTTCATTAGAGGAAAACAGCGACCAGTTTACAAATTGTGAAAAATGAGAATCTGTTTTTATTACAGTATGTGCCATCTTAATATTAAGGTTGAAAGTTATAGGGAAATGGTCATAGAGAGCAAGATCATAGCGCACAGTTATATCAGAAACAAAACTGCTTAGACTTTGTGATAGAACAACATGATCCAACCAACTAACTGTACTCTTGCTTGGACACAAATAAGTAAAAGTATCAAGTGGCAACACTGAGTCACCAACCTTCATATTCTTGTTCATAATAAAATTCATCAATTCATTCCAAAATCTACCCTTTCTATAATTTGCATTAAAATCGCCGCTTATAATTAAGTTGTTAATATTTTGCTCTTCAATAAGATTATCAAGCATAGCGAGTGACTGTCTGTATTCATCTATTGCATCATCATTTTGTTTATCGCACGGTAGATAGACATTTACTATAAAATATTTCTGATTTTCCGAAGATAATATAATTCCTAAAATCCTATCATTACAATAAACAGGATTGATAAATTTACTTAAACTTTTCCTCCATAAAATAGCAACTCCCTTAGATGGCCTACCCTCTACTATCCCATCAGTGGTTTTATTTTCTACGCAAGCTACACAGTCAAAGGAATCATTGATTGTATTCATATATGGCAAATCTTCTTCAAGTAACATTAGTTCCTGCAGTAGAATGATATCATACTCATTCGATAATGTTTTTACAGTTTCTAAGTTGTTTCTAACAGAATTACAATTAAAAGAGACACAACTAAGCATATTAATAGCTAGAGGGAAATCTATGAATTATTCCTAGACTTTGACGTGTAATATTTTCTCACCACAACGCTTTTCGGCCAACATTCAGCAAGAAGTAACTGATCTCTCTCCTCTATGTCAACTGTTAATTTAAAAGATTTCCAATCTCTTACAAGATACTGCGATTCTAGTTCTTTACAATCAACAACATTAACATCAAGTTCATCTTTAATGTATTGAATAATATCATTGCTCTCAGAATCCAAGTCGACATTACCTACATAAATATCCACGGTTCTGGTTCTGCGTGTTCCTTTAAATTTGGTGTTGCTTACTGCTTTAGTCCCCCTTACACCAACATTACGACGCCACTTCTGATCCTGGGTGGGGGGCTGGGCTTCATCGTTCCGTTTTCTATTATGAGGGGGGACTCCAGTAGGTGGGCGTCGTCTCCGTTGTACCTGAGTATACCCCTCTTCATCTTGAACATTATTGCTGGTACGCGTATAACTGGGTTCCTTTTTGCTATTTTCCTGTTGTTTCTTGTGTCTTGGGTCAGTGCTACGTGTCGTTGACTGTGAAGCAACATCGATGTTGGGAGTTCCTCCATCCTTAGTCGAGAAATCAACGGGGTTGGATTTCTCGCCTCCTTCACACAACACTTCTCGGTAGCTTGGCAGCAACAGGGGTGACACAGTATCATCAGCTCTTGTAATATCCACATCTTGTTCTCCATCAACATCAATTTGGGACAAACTTGGTGCAGACGGTTCGCCAATTGTACTCAGCAAAACTTCAATGTCCTCTCTCAGTGGTTTAGGAAGACTGTTACAATCATTAACATTAGTAGCATTTTTATCATCGAGAATCTTATCCAAGTGTTTGATTAAAAAACTATCTCTTTTGACTGATTCGAACATTTCATTCTGCTTCTTCTGTTTCAAAATTCCTTTGATTTCCATTAGTTCTTCTTTAATGAAAAATTGGTCTTCTATCATACTAATACAATTTAGTCTTACGTCCTTCATTTCTTGTAGTTCTCCTTTTAACTCAAATACCTGGTGAGTAAGTTTTTCAATAAAACCTCCAATTACCTCAAATCCAGATGATGGAGGAAAACAATTATGTTCAGCAGTCACAAAACGCGGAAGCTTAATTTGTTCATCATCACACTTTTGGAAAAGGTCGATAATATCTGCAAAGTTTTCTCTTGACTTAGTTTCCGACCTTCTCCACACAGGTTTCATTTTAACTACATTAAACAAAGTCTCCTTGGCATGCTTTATCTTGTTTTCATCATAAAAGACAGTACATACATTTATGATGTCATTTTTGCACTTTGAATGTCTCGCTGACTGAACATAAGTTAATATAGCATTCTCATTATAATCAACTGTTGTTTGATCCATCTTCGCTCACTTGAATAGCAAGGGCAGCCAACACACAGCAACTTATGGCCTCTCACCTCCTTCACCACCGTTGCTGTACTGGCTATATCCTGGGTGGCATGGGACTGGTGGGAAACACAGCAGGGCAGCCAACACACAGCAACTTATGGCCTCTCACCTCCTTCACCACCGCTATCACCACCACTATCTATCAGCCAATAAAAAGCTGATCCCGCGAATATACACCTCCCGCCTCCGAACCACAACACTCCGTAGATAGGTAGATAGATACATAGATAGATAGATATATAGTTATACAAAACAATATATATATATATATATAATATATACTGTATATATAGAGAGAGAGAAAGAGAGAGACAGAGAGAGAGAGATATTTGATATTAGTTTTATCTCTAGTTGACGGAATACTGAATCCCTTAGCAGCTTATTTCTCGATATTTGATCAACATGAAAGTTCATAATTATCACCTCATCATATACGCAAGTTTTCATAATTAACAACATATTTGTGGATGTATGTCATTGGTCTGATAAAGCTACTTGCGAAACGTTATCAATAAAGTGGTCCTCCTAATATGGAGTACCGGTATACATTTAACAACATATTTCGCTACAAAATCTTTTCAATCAAAGTGAGGACATTGTAATGTACTGTCAGCTGAAAATAAACACACTATTGCCAATATAACCTTCCACTAATAAACAGACTATTGCCAATATAACCTTCCACTAATAAACACACTATTGCCAATATAACCTTCCACTAATAAACAGACTATTGCCAATATAACCTTCCACTAATAAACAGACTATTGCCAATATAACCTTCCACTAATAAACAGACTATTGCCAATATAACCTTCCACTAATAAACACACTATTGCCAATATAACCTTTCACTAATAAACAGACTATTGCCAATATAACCTTCCACTAATAAACAGACTATTGCCAATATAACCTTCCACTAATAAACAGACTATTGCCAATATAACCTTCCACTAATAAACAGACTATTGCCAATATAACCTTCCACTAATAAACAGACTATTGCCAATATAACCTTCCACTAATAAACAGACTATTGCCAATATAACCTTCCACTAATAAACAGACTATTGCCAATATAACCTTCCACTAATAAACAGACAATTGCCAATATAACCTTCCACTAATAAACAGACTATTGCCAATATAACCTTCCACCAATAAACATACTATTGCCAATATAACCTTCCACTAATAAACACACTATTGCCAATATAGCCTTCCACTAATAAACAGACTATTGCCAATATAACCTTCCACTAATAAACAGACTATTGCCAATATAACCTTTCACTAATAAACAGACTATTGCCAATATAACCTTTCACTAATAAACAGACTATTGCCAATATAACCTTCCACTAATAAACACACTATTGCCAATATAACCTTTCACTAATAAACAGACTATTGCCAATATAACCTTTCACTAATAAACAGACTATTGCCAATATAACCTTCCACTAATAAACAGACTATTGCCAATATAACCTTCCACTAATAAACACACTATTGCCAATATAACCTTTCACTAATAAACAGACTATTGCCAATATAACCTTCCACTAATAAACAGACTATTGCCAATATAACCTTCCACTAATAAACACACTATTGCCAATATAACCTTCCACTAATAAACAGACTATTGCCAATATAACCTTCCACTAATAAACAGACTATTGCCAATATAACCTTCCACTAATAAACAGACTATTGCCAATATAACCTTCCACTAATAAACACACTATTGCCAATATAACCTTCCACTAATAAACACACTATTGCCAATATAACCTTCCACTAATAAACACACTATTGCCAATATAACCTTCCACTAATAAACACACTATTGCCAGTATAACCTTCCACTAATAAACACACTATTGCCAATATAACCTTCCACTAATAAACACACTATTGCCAATATAACCTTCCACTAATAAACACACTATTGCCAATATAACCTTCCACTAATAAACACACTATTGCCACTATAACCTTCCACTAATAAACACACTATTGCCAATATAACCTTCCACTAATAAACACACTATTGCCAATATAACCTTCCACTAATAAACACACTATTGCCAATATAACCTTCCACTAATAAACAGACTATTGCCAATATAACCTTCCACTAATAAACACACTATTGCCAATATAACCTTCCACTAATAAACACACTATTGCCAATATAACCTTCCACTAATAAACAGACTATTGCCAATATAACCTTCCACTAATAAACACACTATTGCCAATATAACCTTCCACTAATAAACAGACTATTGCCAATATAACCTTTCACTAATAAACAGACTATTGCCAATATAACCTTCCACTAATAAACACACTATTGCCAATATAACCTTCCACTAATAAACACACTATTGCCAATATAACCTTCCACTAATAAACACACTATTGCCAATATAACCTTCCACTAATAAACACACTATTGCCAATATAACCTTCCACTAATAAACAGACTATTGCCAATATAACCTTCCACTAATAAACACACTATTGCCAATATAACCTTCCACTAATAAACACACTATTGCCAATATAACCTTCCACTAATAAACACACTATTGCCAATATAACCTTCCACTAATAAACAGACTATTGCCAATATAACCTTCCACTAATAAACAGACTATTGCCAATATAACCTTCCACTAATAAACACACTATTGCCAATATAACCTTCCACTAATAAACACACTATTGCCAATATAACCTTCCACTAATAAACACACTATTGCCATTATAACCTTCCAATAATAAACACACTATTGCCAATATAACCTTCCACTAATAAACAGACTATTGCCAATATAACCTTCCACTAATAAACAGACTATTGCCAATATAACCTTCCACTAATAAACACACTATTGCCAATATAACCTTCCACTAATAAACACACTATTGCCAATATAACCTTCCACTAATAAACACACTATTGCCAATATAACCTTCCACTAATAAACACACTATTGCCAATATAACCTT
>JBAKBP010021068.1:0-7500 GCA_037953745.1 Lithodes maja | reverse complement strand
TATAGGAAATGTACAGATACCAATATTTTGGCCTACACCGATACCGACACTCAGCTTAGAGCCGATACCGATATCAATACTCCCGAGACTGTAAATACACCGATACTAAGTATATACCGATACCAATACTTCTTTCTAGAAAATTCAATTGTGACTGTAAGTAGGCTATAACATTAGTATCATAATCATATATCTTAAAACTTAACCTCATTGACACCCATGACATGAACTTAAGTCAGTCAGTAGCCAATCCTGAAGTGACTGAAGTCCCTAAACAGGGAAAGGATTGATCAACAAATTATAAGAGTGGAAAATACAGAGCGTAAATACGGTTTAAATTATCGGCAGTATCGGCCAATAGTTCACCGATACCGATACCAATACCCCTAAAACAGGCCGATACGACCGATACCAATAGCGATACACCGGTACATCCCTAATATATACCGGTATGGTACGTTATTGGAAACAAACATAACCATTTCTAGGGCAAAATTCTGTTAACGTTACACAGAAGAGTGATAACCTCATAAAAGGCATTAAAAAGTATGCTAATTAATGCAATGATACAATTAAGTAGGGTAAAATTTAATTTATAAAACAAAAATAATATAAAATAAATTCTGGTACTATTGCAGGGATTGGAAACACATTAGAGCTGACTAATTATTATGTTCCTTCGAACAACCAACTATACTCCTAAAATCGATTAATGAAATTTGCAAACACATGTGGCAGTCCGTGGATTCGAACCCAGGACGCTCACACCGAAAATCAACACCTTTTGCATCGCACCACGAAGACAGTTAAAGGATGGTGGACACTGCCTATGATTTATTATGCAACTTCGAATCCTGCATATCAATCTAAGCATGTACACACATCCCAACTGCAACTCACGTAGGCTATGCATATGTGAATGGAAAGAGCAATTAATGGGGCCTTAACCCTTAATTAGCGGCGCGCAACATAAGTCGAGTTAAATAAAGCTGGACTATGTGGCGGCGCTCGACATATATCGTGTGGCAATTTCAGCACGTAATGTTGCTGAGAGAGAGAGACAAGTGGTGGCAGGAGAGTAGCGAGCGTATGACTGCTCCCGACCACCGCGGCGAACCTACTGACACGAATCCCACCTCCTCCCTCCCTCTCTCACTCGCTATATACGGAATTGTATGGGGAAATTGCCTAATTACATGCTTTTTGCACTCGCGTTGCACGGTTTTTGCAAGAAAACTAGCCATCATAAAAGGATCGTTATGGTGTCATTCGAAAGCTCTGTTTATGCCCTTTCAGGGATAGATACTTATTTTACGTTCTGGGTCTTATTTAGGCATGGAAATGATCACGTAAACAGCCCTATTTTGGCAAAAAACACCCCGCTGGGCGGTACATATAAATAAACCGCATAGGCCGCTCGTAAGGTGTTAACCACTAGGGAAATCCTCTCGATAAATTACCCCTGAACCAATATCAATTATTATGTTCCTTCCGGTCCTGATGTGGCGGCGTCTACGCCGTGGGACCACCTCCCAGAGCTGCCAACCGCGGATGGCTGCCGACCCTCCACGGCCGGAGACAAGATCAATCGACCAGTGGAGGACAACCGGATGCCGGCCGCGGGGAGCAGTTTCGGGAGCCAAACCGTCACAACTATCCCCTGCCCCCCCCCCCCCTGGGGGCACGGGTCCTTGGAGTGGCTTCGGTCGCGCCGGGAATTTCCACACCTCTCACACCACACACACACATCACACAGTTTTTCCTACACCGAGAAATGACTCTCCGGCTGTCATTTCTCGAAGACTTCTTCTAGCCGGAGACATTGAGAGCAACCCGGGACCCACGTACACATACATATGTCCAACTTGCTCAAAACCCATCACTTCGAGTCGCCACACTAAGGGTTCAGTTCTCTGCAATTCATGCAGGAACTGGACCCACTTCACCTGTACAACACTTGCCTCCAAGAAACACTACACGAACACCTGGACCTGTTCCTCATGCCCCTCCCTCTCCCAGTCAAATCCCTCGCCTAAAACCCGTCCACCTCTCCTCCCCAACCCACCTAGCCTTCCCATATCATCCACTCCCCCCCCTAAAACCCGTCCACCTCTCCTCCCTAACCCACCTAACCTTCCCATACTATCCACATCCTCAACTCAACACACCATACCCCATCCTAATCCATCCCAACCCCCATCTCCTGCTCCCCAATCCCCACCCCCACCTCACCCATCCCAACCTCCAGCCCCTCCCTCACCCCCACCCCATCCTCGTGCAGCAGCACCCAACATACATCGTGCACATAACATTAACATTCTCCAATTGAACATAGATGGCATTAACACAAAGAAACACGAACTCTCACACTTCATCAAACAACACAACATACACATTGCCATCTTACAAGAAACAAAACTCCGCACATCACAAAAAACACCCAATTTCATAATTTCACCACCATCAGACAAGACCGGGCTGTCGGCAGGGGCGGTGGACTCATCACCCTGGTACACAATGAAATATCATACATAGTAACCAGTGTACAAACCAAATCCCTCCTCCCCCCAAATGATAACACAACAGAAATACAATCAATTAAAATACGCACTGGCAACAAATCCAACATACCCATCATAAACACATACATCCCTCCCCAAACATCCCCTACAGTACCAAATGAATACAGACCACACTTACAACACATCACAAACATCCCACACATCATCCTGGGTGGTGACTTCAACGCCAAGACGTCGGCCTGGTTTGTCGACAACCCTGACACAGACAGAGGGCTGGTACTACAAAACCAAACAGATAACCTCATCATCCTTAACGACATCCATCAACATACCCATATTCCTCACCAAGCCCTCTATAACCCATCATCTCCAGACATCACCTTTTGCTCCCCAGAACTCGCCCCCACAACTTCCTGGAGGGTGGTCAGAACCTTAGGCTCTGACCACCTCCCGATCATTATCACCACCAAAACCAGACTCACCCCAGCTAGCCACAAACACACATACACCAATTATAAAAGAGCTAACTGGGAAGCATTTACAAATGAGACCGAACAACACTTCACAACTCTAAACAGTACACCCATCACTAACATCAACAATGCTGTACACATACTCAATAAAACTATCCAAAACGCTGACAAGAAACACATTCCAAGAGGTAACAGAAAAAGACACAACCCCAACTTCACACCAGAAATTCAAAACCTCATCAGACAACGCGACACACTGAAACACTCCCCAGCACCCCACACACAAGACATCACACAACAAATTCAAGCACTCAACACCCAAACTAACAACAAAATACAAGAACAACAAAAACTAAATTGGAATAACTTCCTACAAACACTTGATCACAAAACAAACCCCAAAAAACTCTACAAAACACTAAACAGCATCACACTTTCCAACAGCAACACAACACAATCACATGCTGCAATCACAACAACAGACTCTACTCCTTCATGTAAACAACAAGCAAACACTCTCATCAATCACTTCTCACATGTCAGCCACCTAAAACCTCACAAAGACGACCGACGTGTCATCCGACGTAAGAGACAATTCCCCACAGACCCTGACTATACACCCTTCACCAATCACCAGACAAAGCATATCATCAACAATCTCAAGCACTCACCCGCCTGTGGCCTAGACAACATAAGCAACATACACCTCAGACACCTGGGACCACAAGGCATACAAACACTCACTAACATATCAAACTACAGCTATTCACACAACACAATACCAGACATTTGGAAGCATGGTATCATCATCACATTCCCCAAACCCAACAAAGACCCCACGCTACCCTCCTCGCACCGCCCCATTACACTCCTTTGCTCCCCCTCCAAAGTCATGGAACGCCTAGTATTACAACTAATTACACCCGACCTACCCCTAGCTCCAACACAACATGGCTTTAGGCCACTGCACTCCACAAACACTCTTCTCACAGACCTTACACAAAGAGCTTTTGACGGCATCAACTCAGCTAGATCACCACACAGATCACTATTAGCCACACTCGACATTAGTAAAGCCTTCGATGCCATCCCACGCCACAATCTAACAAACAAAATCTACAACACAAACATGCACAACAACACAAAAAGGTGGCTGGCCAACTTCCTAGCAGGCAGATGTGCACACGTATCTTTTGCCGGTCAGTCATCTAAAATCAGAAACTTTCCAAACGGAGTCCCACAAGGATCCGTCCTATCGCCCGCACTCTTCAATCTGTACATGCACGATATAACTACACCCAATACTCCCCAAATAAACTTAGCCTCCTATGCAGATGACATAACACTCACATGCACACACCATGACCCAAGAAGAGCAACAGATCTCCTTCAACCCTATCTCAACACACTACATGGCTGGTGCACTACAAACAGACTTAATCTAGCCCCAGCCAAATCCACCGCAACCCTGCTCACAAGCTGGACAGGTGAACACGAATACATCCCTCAACTCACCATAAACAACACACCCCTAACACATACACACACACCCAAAATCCTAGGAGTAACATATGATACTCATATGACATTCAAACAGCACACCACAAGCATTAAAAAGAAACTGACACCAAGACTTAACGCCCTCAGGTCACTTGCTCACACAAAATTTGGACACAACAAAGAAACTACCACCACAGTATATAAACAATACATAAGATCAGTAATGGAATACGCAAGCCCAGCCTGGGCTTCTAACCTAGCTGAAACACATCATAAGACCTTACAGACTATTCAAAACAAAGCCCTGAAGATCATTACAGGCTGCACAGCTACTACACCCACAGATCATCTACATCAAGAAACAAAAATCCTCAAAGTCAAAGACCATCTGGACATGAGAGGCACTCAATTCCTGGCAGCAGCCTCCACGAACCAAGACCACCCACTAAACTACATGGCAACACACCCACAGACACCAAGAAATATCAAAACAACACCCAGCACACGGTATCACACACAATTATTGTCCTCTTTCCCTCCCTGCCCACCCCGAACCAACTTCCAGAAGCACATCCATACTCATATCTCTCGCCAATCCATCCACTCACTCACAGACAACACGCAGCTGCATGCACGACCTCCCGAAATCCATCCTTCCGAATCCTCCCTCCCTCGCGAGGACAGAGTCCACCTGGCCAGGCTGAGATGCGGACACCATCCAGCTCTCCTGAGCTATCAGAAGAGACTGGATGACTCCGTTGTCGACGCCTGCCCGGGATGTAACACAGCACACCATACCATTAAACACATCATAGAAGACTGCATTTCACACAACCACTTACGCCAACAACACAACCTACACTCAATGAGAGCTCTGTGGGAAAGGCCGATCGTGGCCATGGCCTTCCTCAGGGACTCGGGGCTGTTCGGCCAGGCAGCTTAGGGAACAACAACAACAACAACAACATTATGTTCCTTCCAACAACCAACTATACTCCTAAAATGAAACTCCTAAAACTCCCAATGAAACAAGGTCAAATAGACTAATTGGACCATGCGGCCGTGGCGCGACACAGTGTACATTATTAAACACAAATAAAAGGGGGGGGGGGGCGCTCCGTTACAGCCTAGAGGATAGATCGGAATGTATGCATGTCAAAGATCATTAAATTTCGGTCAGTAATAACCACAAAGTATAAATTTTCTATAAGCGTCGCCCTAAGAACAACAAAAAGAACAAGAATAATAACAACGATATGAGTAAGCCGCGGAGATAGAGTGGGAAGTACGCTCACGTGTGAATCTGCTTGACCTGGGTTCGATCCTAGCCAAGGCGGACATATAGTGGGTGTGGTAGTATGTCCTAGCGTGTTTCACATGCTCCCGCCCACTCGGAGGACACCTCGATGACGCATACAGACTAATAAAACACATAACAAAGCCACCCTAAAAGATTCCTGTCTCTCCAACACCCCTTCTGCCCTCTCTACACTCTTCAGAAAATAGGAAAGTAGAAGGTAGCTACGAGGTGCCGTTGTAAAGGCTTATCCTTCAATACGTCCACCTGACCTGATCTGCCCTATAGAGGTCCTCACTTGTGCACGGACCTAGCAATAACGACATGAGTAAACTCTAGAGGCCCTCACTTGTGCACAGACCTTACAATAACGACATGAGTAAACCCTAGAGGTCCTCACTTGTGCACGGACCTAACGATAACGACATGAGTAAACCCTAGAGGTTCTCACTTGTGCACGGACCTAACAATAACGACATGAGTAAACTCTAGAGGTCTTCACTTGTGCACGGACCTAACAATAACGACATGAGTAAACCCTAGAGGTCCTCACTTGTGCACGGACCTTACAATAACGACATGAGTAAACCCTAGAGGTCCTCACTTGTGCACGGACCTAACGATAACGACATGAGTAAACCCTAGAGGTTCTCACTTGTGCACGGACCTAACAATAACGACATGAGTAAACCCTAGAGGTTCTCACTTGTGCACGGACCTAACAATAACGACATGAGTAAACCCTAGAGGTCCTCATTTGTGCACGGACCTAACAATAACATGAGTAAGCCCTAGAGGTTCTCACTTGTGCACGGACCTAACAATAACGACATGAGTAAACCCTAGAGGTCCTCACTTGTGCACAGACCTAGCGATAACGACATGAGTAAACTCTAGAGGTTCTCACTTGTGCACGGACCTAACAATACGACATGAGTATACCCTAGAGGTCCTCACTTGTGCACGGATCTAACAATAACGACATGAGTAAAAATGTTTGAGGTGATATTAACCCTTTCAACTATTGGGCTTGATATTAATTTATTATGGGTATCATTAGAATATTTTATTCACCTTACGGAGGTTTGGGTTAACGAAAACTAATAATGAAGACATAATAGTTGGATACAGACACGAATAAAGGCAACACAGGTAATACATTTGTTCATAAAAACGCTTCATACAGAGTAGGGTGCTTGGGGATATGCTAAACAGATGATGACTAATTGTTAAATATAGACAATGTGGAGAGAAAACCAACGAAAGGAGAAGAGGTTCGCAAATGAAAAAGAAAATGGATAGCAGCATAAGAGAAGAGGTCCGCAAGATGAAATTGAAAATGGATAACAGCAAAAGAGAACAGGTCCGCAAGATGAAACTGAGCATGAATAACAGCAACAGAGAAGAGGTCCGCAAGATGAAACTGAAAATGGATAACAGCAAAAGAGAACAGGTTCTCAAGATGAAACTGAAAATGGATAACACCAACAGAGAAGAGGTCCGCAAGATGAAACTGAAAATGGATAACACCAACAGAGAAGAGGTCGGCAAGATGAAACTAAAAATGGACAACAACAAAAGATAAGAGGTCCGCAAGATGAAACTGAAAATGGATAACACCAACAGAAAAGATGTCCGCAAGATGAAACTAAAAATGGATAACAGCAACAGAGAAGAGGTCCGCAAGATGAAACTAAAAATAGACAAC
>JBAKBP010021067.1:0-41374 GCA_037953745.1 Lithodes maja | reverse complement strand
GTTGTATGTAAAATGCTAGAAACGGTCATACGAGACAGACTCGTAAATCACTTAGAGGAAAATAACATACTTAAAGATACTCAACACGGCTTTCGTAAAAAACGTTCCTGTTTAACAAACCTCTTAGACTTCTTCCACGATATCCTCAACCTCTACGATGAGAGTAAAGCTGTAGATATTATATACCTTGATTTTCAAAAGGCCTTTGACAAAGTTCCCCACAAACGTTTACTGCTAAAACTAAAAGCGCATGGAATACAAGACTGTGTGTTGAAATGGATAGAAAATTGGCTCAACAACAGAAAGCAATGCGTAGTCATAAATGGTAAGGCATCTAAATGGACCAATGTAAGTAGCGGGGTACCCCAGGGATCGGTACTAGGACCAATTCTCTTTCTAATTTACATCAACGACATAGATGAGGGTCTCACCTGCACAATCTCAAAATTTGCTGACGATACAAAAATTGCAAATAGCGTACTCTCAAAAGAACAAGTTGACGATATGCAACACAATCTAGATAAATTGTCATTTTGGGCCCAAATTTGGCAAATGAGTTTCAATGCGGATAAATGTAAAGTACTACATGTCGGATACCTAAATGAGAAAGCAAACTATTCGATGAATGGCACTCAGCTTAAGAATGTAAACAGAGAAACTGATCTGGGAGTAACTATATCGAGTAACCTAAAACAGAGTCAACAATGTTCAGAAGTTGTTAAGAAGGCAAACAAAATAATTGGCTTTATAGGCAGGTCATTTGAGCATAAATCCAAAGAAGTTATCCTAACCCTTTACAATTCCTTAGTCCGCCCTCTTCTGGAATACTGCGTTCAATCCTGGTGCCCTTATTACCAAAAAGATATAAACAAGCTAGAACGAGTTCAACGTAGAGTTACCAAAATGATACCTAGCCTAAAGAACAAACCATACGAAGAGCGTCTTAGAGAATTAAATCTATTTCCTTTAACCCAGCGCAGATTAAGAGGCGACTTAATTCAAGTGTTCAAAATCATCAAAGGCATCGACAATATGAACTGTAGTAAGTACTTCACTATCGACCAATCTAATTACACACGGGGAAACGGTTGCAAAATTATTGGTAAATCTTTTAACTCGCACGAATCTAAGAATTTCTTCTTCAATCGAGTTGTCAACTTGTGGAATGGGCTTCCCCGAAACGTTATAGACTGCAGCACCGTTGATTCATTTAAATTCCGCCTAGACAAATATCTCGCATCAAACCCGCGACTGACTGCGTTTGTAAATGAATAACTTTATCCTCCCCTCAGTTACTAACCCATATGTCCCCTACTAACTTCCTAGTCCTGCCACGTTAGTGGCAGGGCAGTAGTTCCCTTTCCAATGTTCCCTTACCCACTCTAAACCACTGTTTGGACACTTGATCCTCAGTGTTTTGGAGGACAAGCAGCCTAGAAGGGTCACTAGATCTGTTGTTGCTGAATTTCCTTTGTACTCCTTTGAGGCTAGTGAAGTGCCATGCCAAAAGGAATAGAAAGGTGAATCCGTATCTAGGCTGTATAATGTTATAACCCCTTCTGTATCGGCCAAGTCTTTTAAATGTTATTCTAGCTATATTTAGACTATTTTGTGCAGTTTAAGAAGTATCTGGTATTAAAATGGGTAAGTGAGATAGGTCGAAGCCTGTTAATTGCTAGAGGCTCTTTAAAACTCGATAAAACTGTCTCATAGTAGCCAAAATACAGTTCAAAGTACGGCGCCGGTACAGAAGGGGTTAAAAGTGCCTGCGAGAATGGTGGTGTACAGTAGGCAAGGAAGCTGAAGTATTGGGCTCTTGTGTCTGTAGCCTACACTTAATTTGAAGAGATAATGGGAAGTTATACTTCAGGGGAGATTTCCAATTGAGGGGATTTTTTTCTTTACCCCTTTCTCACTAATGTTTAGCCCCATTAGTTTTAGATTTTAAGACTTTCGCCCCATTAGTTTGGCGATTTTAAAAACTCACTACATTTAAGTCACTTTTAAGACCTTTTGTGCCATTTAGTATTTTTTTCCTGGCGAGCGATAGCGAGCCTAATTTAAGAGGAACCGGCCTTCGGCCGGGACATTTTTCTACCGAAAAATTAAAAAAAAAAAATCTTTAAAGGGGGTAAAGAGTGTAATTTAAAGCTTGATGGAAATCTAGGAAACTCACTAAAAACCTCTGTAAATAAATCTAGGTGTATGGAGTAGAGGCAAAGCTATCTGTAGTCTCCCAAAGTTGAGACTTAATTTGTATATATTTTCTCAAGCGCTTGAGAATCCTCTAAGGAGGAGATACGGGCGCTATATAAGTAACCAGAAGATTATTATTATTATTATATATTTTTTTATATACTTTAATTTTTATACTAAGTGTAGTGTGCTAGTTTAGTGTAGTGACATTAATACGTAGTGTTTGTGAGAACTAGCTGGATTTCTGTGCAGGTGAGACTCAAAAACCGGAGGAGGCCAGACAAAGGAAACTAGAGTTTTAACGGACACCTACTAGAGGCGATATACACTAGCCTAGAAAACTCTTTGTAACCGTTAACCCTATTAGGTGCAGGGTGGGCCAATTTTGATCCTCAGTTTTACTCTATTTACTTAGAGATTTTAAGACTTTTCATAATTAGTTTGGCGATTATATGATGCTATCAATCCAATAAGGTGTCTATTTTTCCTGAGCGAGCGAAAGCGAGCCTGCAATTTTGAAGAAATTGGCCTTTGGCCGGGACATTTTTCTACCGAAAAATTTACACATTTAGCCTGAAGGGGGTCTGGGGAATGTTTTTTTTAGTTTGAAGGGGGTTTGGAGAGGCTTTTTTCAAAGTCTCAGGGTAAACTAAAAACTGTTCGAAAATGGCTAAAATAATTAAAAACTTCAATAATTAAACAAAATACCATAACTCAAAGACGTTGCACCAGATAGTGTTAAGAACAATTGTAGGAAATTACATAGAGCTTTAGTTTACTAATACCCGATTTGAAGTTGGTCTACCCTATTACGTAACTACGGTAAATAGTCACTGAAATAGATGTGAATGGATTAAGGCGAGGCAGACTGTTTTTCTGGACCCTCTTCTCCCTAATGTTTAGCCCCACTAGTTTAGAGATTAAAAGACGTTCGGCCCATTAGTTTAGCGATTTTAACTCTTTTCTCTCCATTTCGTTGTCGATGTTAAGCGCTTTCGTGCCATTTAAGAGTCTTATTATTTCCTGGCGATCGATAGCGAGCCTGAAATTTATAGAGGAACCGGCCTTTGGCCGGGAATTTTTTCTAGACAAATTTACAAATTTATCTTTAAGGGGGGGTCTAGGGAGTGTTTCTCTAAGCTTGATGGAGGTCTAGCGAGGAAACTAAAAACAAATGTATGAATAAATTAATTAATAGACCAAACTCAGTCTCTAAAGTAAATTTTTCTAGTGCATCCTAATTTTAGAGACTAGTCTTCGTTGGTTGATTATTGGGATCTGAGAGTGTCGAATTATTAAGTGAAGAAGTTAAGGTTGAGATAATAGTTCTAATCAATCGTTATAAATGGAATAGAATTTAATTTTAATAGACTAGCAAGCAACTGGCCTAGTCTTTAACCCTTTCTGTACCAGTGATTTCTTTACTATTTGAGTTCCGCTATATTTAGACTATTTTATGGAACTTTGGAAGGATATATGGTAGCTAAAGGGATTTATGGGACTTTGGAAGGATATATGGTAGCTAAAGGGATTTATGGAACTTTGGAAGGATATATGGTAGCTAAAGGGATTTATGGGACTTTGGAAGGATATATGGTAGCTAAAGGGATTTATGAGACTTTGGAAGGATATATGGTAGCTAAAGGGATTTATGAGACTTTGGAAGGATATATGGTAGCTAAAGGGATTTATGGGACTTTGGAAGGATATATGGTAGCTAAAGGGATTTATGGGACTTTGGAAGGATATATGGTAGCTAAAGGGATTTATGGGACTTTGGAAGGATATATGGTAGCTAAAGGGATTTATGGGACTTTGGAAGGATATATGGTAGCTAAAGGGATTTATGGGACTTTGGAAGGATATATGGTAGCTAAAGGGATTTATGGAACTTTCGAAGGATATATGGTAGCTAAAGGGATTTATGGGACTTTCGAAGGATATATGGTAGCTAAAGGGATTTATGGGACTTTCGAAGGATATATGGTAGCTAAAGGGATTTATGGAACTTTCGAAGAATATATGGTAGCTAAAGGGATTTATGAGACTTTCGAAGGATATATGGTAGCTAAAGGGATTTATGAGACTTTCGAAGGATATATGGTAGCTAAAGGGATTTATGAGACTTTCGAAGGATATATGGTAGCTAAAGGGATTTATGAGACTTTCGAAGGATATATGGTAGCTAAAGGGATTTATTAAGGGAAGATTTCCAAGAGGGATTTTTGTATTTACCCCTTTAATGTTTAGCCCCATTGCTTTTTATATTAAGACTTTCGCCACATTAGTTTGACTATTTTAAGAACTTTCACCCCATTTGTCAGTTAAGATCTTTCGTGCCATATAGGTGTCCATTTTTTCCTGGCGAGAGATGGCGAGCCTGTAATTTAAGGGGAACCGGCCTTCGGCCGGGTAATTTTTCTACCGAAAAATTTACAAAGTTATCTTGAAAGTGGGTCAAGGGGGTGAAATTTTAAGATTGCTAGAGTAGGAAACAAACTAGAAACTTCTTAAGATAGTCTGTAGCCTTGTAATGGGTAGTAGCCTAGTTTTAACACTTATAATTGCCTCCAAAATTAGTTTTCTGCCCACAGCTAACTCAAAGACCACTGCAGAGGTTGAATAACTAAACTAAAAGTTTCTAAATACCCCTGATGGTAACAAAGGCTTTAAAGTATCCCCAATAGGCTCAAAAGTGAGTCTTATGTCGGAGAGGCTTAATTCTTTAGTTGTTCCCTAAGCTGCCTGGCCGAACAGACTAGTCTTTAGTTAATGCATACAGACTTAGAAGAGAGATGTTGGTTCCCAATGACGGTCTAACCGCCACCACAGACTTGAGGGACGTGGATTAGGGGTGATTGTTCTCAATCATCGAACCACGTTAAAAAAAAGCGAGGCTCTTGACCAAAACCTCTTGGGTGGGCCGTGGAATATTTGTCTGCTGTGGCTGCACACTTTGTTTTTCTTGCTGCAGATGAAGACTAGTTTGTAAAAGTTATATATTTTTGATAATTGCCTAGAGCATAAATTTTTAAAATTTAGATTATACCATAATGTTTTTACTTTTTCTTAGAATTTTTTTCGTAGCAATTTAGTTTGGCAACTTTCAGACTGTTTTAATTTCAGTTGGTCGCAGTGCACGGCACGGCTGTGAATTCCAGAGCCGTTGTGTGGGCTACTTTTGTAGTTAACCCCTTCAGACTCGTATGACGCAGAGGTTGCCAGATTAGCAATAAGAAATGGACTTCTCTCGCTCTTATAATTACCTCTCTAAAATTAGTTTTCTGCCCACAGCTAACTCAAAGACAGCTGCAGTAACTATACTAAAGGTTTGTAAATACCCCTGATGGTAATAGTCTTTAAATTATCCCTAATAGGCTCAAAATTGCGTCATGTGTCGGAGAGGGTTAAGGATTCCGCATGACTGAGATCTTTCCCTTCCAGTCTATGTATTAAATTAAATTAGAAAGTTCAGCACAGTTAGATTGAAATGAGAGCAGCGATGACTAAGACAAGCCTAGGCTATACGGTATATTGCCGTGGCAGATGCATACGAAAGCCTGCATGAAAGTGTACCCATGGGTATTAAAGAAGACGGTGCAGGACTCTTCGCCCAGTGAGTAGATGTCTGGAAGGAGTCTTGCCCACATGAATGTATACCCTACATAATGTGTAATGGTTAAAATCTGAATAAATTTTAATTTTGGTGAATTCGCTCAATAACTGTTTAATAAAAATAGTCTAGCAAGTAGATATGACAATTGTAACTTCTATCCATAAAATTGCAATGAGTTGTGGCAATCTGTATAGTCCTTCGTACTAATTTAAAACTTGTCTGCACAAAAACTATGCAGAAACTAATTGAAATAGACTAGGCTAGATTCAAATGGATTTATAATTATTATAGCGATGGTGAAATCAATTCATTAATAATTTACTTTCAGTTATAAAGTAAATTGGTTAAAATTAGATTAAATTAAATTAATCTTTAATCGCACTTGCGTTCATAATACGCAATTGCTTTGATCTTTTAGCTCCGGTGTTAATTTTCATACAGACTAATCGAATGTTCGCTAAATGTTATTTTTGTGCAGGGTGCAGTAGAGTCCATGAACGACCTGGCAAGCATCTCCTGGATTCCTGTGGCAGTTATCAATTCACACTGGTAAGCATGCATGAACAAAATTTAGTTTATCTGAAAACAAAATAAATTTAAGCTAGACTTGGTTTCTGCAGAACTATTTTTGCTGCTCTGTGAATGAATCGGTCTTTAACCTTTTAGTTCTGTGTATAAATTTGATTCCATAAATCTTGCAGTTGGCAACATTTGATTAGTTTGTTCCACCATGCACTCCCTGCTGAAGAGCTGGGCTAGGGTGGGTGCCCTGATGATCAGAGACTTCAGTGAATAGTTGCCAGATTGCTAGACCGAACAGTCTACCAACACCGGCGTCTGCCAATAACACACTGGCTGGTCTGAGACTAATTAAACCGTCAACCTCACGGTTTACAAGTGCTCTTCTAACCTGTAAAATATAAAACTGTTATAAATTTAATTAGTATAGACTGTACTTAATCAAACTATTATTTGTTTTTAAATGCCTATCTATTAATCACTTAAAGGAATTTAAGTTTCATGGTCGGAGGAAAGTCTGAAATGGTTAAATACAAAAATGCTTTCAGTAGGATTGATAGATTAATGGAGTTTTTAAATGACTTGCGGGAATTAAGAGATATTATTAACTATTATTTCAGGGCTTTTTACTACTTTGCTCCCTAGACCTCTATCCAGCTTTAAATAACTTTAACCCCCATAGATAACTTTGTAAAATTTTCGGTAGAAAATTTTCCCTGCCCTAGTTGACGCTTCCTCTTTAATTAACACTTCTGTTCCGCGAAGTGTTTCTAGCTATATATACAATATTTTTTGCAGTTTAAGAAGGATATGTGGTAGTAAAAAGGGTTAAGCGAGATAGTTCGAAGCTTGTAGATAGAGGCCCTTTATAAACTCAATATCGCCTAATAGTAGCCAAAATAAGGTTAAAAATAAGTAACCGGTACAGTCGCAAACCCTAAAAGTAAGCCTCCCCCCCCCCCCCCCTCGACTCGAGAAATATTGGTATCTAGAGTCTTTCTGGATGACGGGTAAACGTGGCACAAGCTAACGCTTTACTCGGATTTAACTTATCCAATCTAACTTATATAATTAAGTATATACAGTATTTTATTTGTTATGTGTATGGGGGAGACAAAAGGCAGAACTGCCTGTTAAGAGTGCCTCCCAAGAGTTAAAAGGGTGTTTGAGCCAATATCAAGAAACGGTAGAGCCCAAATACCTGAATACAGAGTTTAAAGGCATTTAAGTCTTAGGATGAAGGACAGATGGGTTCAGAGAGTTACAGAGCTCCCCTATTGAATAGAAAAAAAAGACTGAATATAAGTTGGCTCTTGAGTTGGAGAGTTGCACAGAGTATAGTATATGCTCATGCACGGAAGCTCATAATTATTAAACTACATAATGATTGAAAGAAGTTGATGAAATATTAACAAACTTTAAGCTGTATACCTTAGAAGTTATCCCCTTGTGGGTCTCTACGCATTTTTGACAGTTTATTCCGCTTATAGTTTACAGAGTAGCATGAGAGTCAAAAGATTTAATTAGTCTTTTCCTTGTAATACCAACAGATCTTCCACAAGCTGCATAACATTGAATAGTGTTAACAAGAACAAACTGTTAAAATGCATCGTAAATCTTCAAAGAGTTAAGTTAGTCGAAAATGGGATTTCTTTACATATATACTCATTTCAAAGTTCTCATTAAGCAGATTGAGTCGCATTAGTCATTACATTACTTGCATCTAGCATTTCAACATGCTGTAATTACGGGGTGAATATAATTACTTTCAAAATAATTAAGAAGTTTTAATAGGTAAATAAGGTAATTGGATAAAATCAGTTTATTTGGTTTTCCTCATGGGAGCTACTGCATTCTGCCACGAACTGTATTCATAAGTCAATAGTATCACAAAAATAGTGGAATATTGAATCATGAGGATCCAAATCTGAGCTAGATAAAACAAAGATAGTAACAAGATTGAATTTAACTATAATAATTAGAGAAATAATATTAACATATGCAATAGTTTTTACTATTCAAAAACTTCTAGTATCATTAAATTCTCTCTCTCGGCTACCTATCTGAATTGGCTTGGTTCTCTATTTTTTTTTTTTTTTGTAGTTAATGATCTCAAAGTTAGTTCACATAATACTAAAAGCTCTTAATGTATAGTGACAGTTTGTCAATATAAATTTTACTATTCCTAGAGCTGAAAACTTACAATCATAAATTTTACCCAGAGATATGATGGTATGCCTGAACAGAGTGAGCTGTGCATTTTACCGGTCTAGGAAGGTAAAGTCTTCCTAAAGAATCATGGTAATCTCTACCTAGTGTCAGAGCAATCCAAGTTAAAATATTTTAAAGTTCGGGAAAGGGGGGTTTGGAGAGTAGTTTTAGCAAGACACGCAGGAATATCGACTGCATAATTACCATCGATAGAGAGGAATAGTATGAAGTTAAAAACCGGTTGTCCGTACGAAATTTCATAAATAATGCTAGACTACTAAATTTGCTTCAATGCAGTGAATATAGGGGAATTGTGTTATCAATTGATTCAGACATAAATAACCATACTCAACCATTATCAATATGCCTCTTTTGGGTCCGTAGGCCTAGTCCAGATTTCAGTGTCCAGTTATACAACTTTAAGTAATATACATCCTGCGAAAATAAGAAATGTACTGTGGTTGCATTCGACCAAAAAAGGTTCATATGGCTGTTCGAACTAGTTTCATTTGAGCGGAGTGTTAGTTTGTGCGTTCCCAAGTTTACCCATCGTTCAGAAAGACTCTAGCTAATGTTCTTGTTAGCATCGAGGGGGGCTTGCTTTTAGGGATTGAGACTGTAGAGAAGGGGTTAACTTCTAGTTTGATCACCAGAAAAATATATACTCCTAAATGACGAGGGGCGTCCTATTGGCGAAGGAGCCGCAGATGTCCATGGAATAATACGCTCGCATGTGAATCTGAGTGACTTGCATTCGATCCCAGCCAAGGCGGACATATTTAGTGGGTGTGGTAGTAAGTCTTGGCGAGTTTCACATACATGCACCCAGTCGAGAGACTGTCTTTTATAGACTAATAACCCACACAGCAAAGCCACTCTAACCGCTTCCTCTCTCTCAAGTACCCCTTCTCCGCACTCAACGCCTAGAAAAGTAAATAAGAGGTGCCGGTGTAGAGGCTTATCCCTCAATACCTTCACCGCCAGGTCGTCAAATCTTAGAACTAATTGGGCAAAAGTTTACAATGCGAAAACTAATAGGGCTAAACATTGGGATCCCGAAAACTAAAAACTTCTTAAAATTAAAAATCTTTGCCTAAATTTAGTAATCTCACTGAAAGTTAGTCTTGAAATTATGCTAATCATAAACACGCAAAATGTGTTGTACCAGATTTGATTACAGATGATCGTTAATGTAGAAGGAATTCTAAAAGATTGTTTGATAAAAAATTGACTTTGCTCTTGGTTAGTTTTGTGGCATGAAAAAGTACCGCCTAATTGGTTATTACACAACATTAACTTTATTATTTATTGGGAAAATCTATTTTATTAATTTCACCAAACGCCAATGAAATTAATGAAAGCATATATGTGATTCACCGGGATTCGAACCTGGGTTATCACACAATTTGTAAACACTAACCATTACACCACAAAGACGGTTAGGCAAGACTAGTAAAATAAAGATCAGAAAATGTCTTCTCTACTAAAAACCTGTCATGGGTATGTGATTTTCAGTGGATCTGTTTTAAACCCTTCTCCACCGATGGTTAACCATAGCACTACATAACTTTAACAAATTTAAAGTCGGACTGTTCTTAAGGAGAGGCAGACTGTTTTTCTAGACTCTCTTCTCCATAATATTTAGCCCCACTAGTTTTGAGATTAAAAGTTCGGCCCATTGAGTTTGGCGATACTAACACTTAGTCCTATTTTGTCAATTTTAAGACTATTCGTGCCATTTGTCTTATAACCTGGCGAGCGATAGCGAGCCTGCAATTTTAAGAGGAACCGGCCATCGGCTGGGAAATTTTTCTACCGAAAAATTAAAAAAAATTATCTTTAAGGGGGCGTTGTCTAAGGGGGCGTGTGTTATGATTGATGGTCTAGGAGGAAACTAAACAAATATATGGATACATGGATTTATAGATCAAACAAACGGTCTGCCTCCCCTTAACCTTTGTATTCTCAGACTGCTCACTAAAAAAAATCTTCATCAGAACCTACACTCTTGGTCAACCAGCTTCACCTCTGAAGTAAAGCCGGTATCACAAGAGTGCTTTTTCCCGTAATATTTATCCTCAACACTGGTCTGGCAGCTTATGAGGTTAACATTTAAAATATTTCAGTTACGTAATTTAATCTATCAACAGGCTAGTGTCTGATACCAGTGCAAAATACTCCAGAAATTGATTATTGAATGTTGACTAAAATAGGCTATCTCGCTGAAAGTTTAATTTCTAGTAAAAATTGTCTAACTCGATTAGAGGCATGGCCCTGGATATTTTTGTATTGACGACCCTATGGTCTTAGGACAATAATTAGATTATTAAAAATCCCTTTGATAGCGAATGATTAGGGACGGAGTCCCCGGGATGACTTCTGTACGCAACATATTTAACACTAGTTTCTCTCTCTACGCAAATTTGAAGTGGGCACAGGTAACTTGGATAACTGGCATTTCACCAACTCGAAAGTAAACATTGATAACGCTAATCAGATCAATTGCGAACAGAAAAACAAAATTAAGATAGCGGGAACGTTAACGCTTTTCTTTTTTGCTCTAAAACAAAAAAAATTAACATGCCTTGGAGCTAAAATTGCAAATGTGTAACCTAATGATTAGACGCAACTTTCTAAAACATAGACTAGAAGAATCATAGAATACAAAGATGTGTATGTGTGCACTGTATGTTCAATAGGTAGGCTATTAATTAGGTGTATGTCTAGTCTTTCCTACTGTTAGCCTTCTATAAGACTTCAACATAATACCATATAATTTTGTTTATCTCCTGTGCTTCCCCTTTGCGCTAACAAAGATTAGTGTCTAAGACGTTCGGCCCATTGAGTTTGGCGATTTTAACTTTTCGTCCCATTTTGTCAATTTTAAGACTTCGTGCCATTTAAGAGTTATTTCCTGGCGAGCGATAGCGAGCTCACTTTGTCTAGCTCCTTGACGCGGTGTGGGGGCATAAGAGTTATTAGATCCCTCCACCTGCCAACTCAAACTAATTTTGCTAGGCAGTTTCCTTCTCTTGCTATGAGTTTCTAGTTTCTTCTGCTATCCTCTGGGGAAGCCAACTCGTGAGTTTAGCTCCTCCCCCACTACTTTAACCCCTTCAGCACCATAAATAGAGCGGCGGAAAGAAGCATAGGAAGAATATGAGGATGGATAGGAAAAAAAGAGAACTAAAACTATGGTGGAATAGGGAAATAAAGTAAGATTTGAAAGAAGGAATGCAAACTGAGAAAGGACAAGGGTGATAGAGAAAATAGAAGGGAAGGCGGAGAGAGGGAAAGTGTTAAAACAAGCGGTAAGGACATACGAAGAAAAAAAGGTAAAAATACTAATACAAGAGGCAATGATTAAACACGAAAGAAGTAAAGGTCATAAATAGGGAAACTCTTCTGCGGGATATTGAAGGAAAGTATGAATAGTCCTAGAGAGAAACTAAATAAGTGACTAACAAAACTGGTTCAGAAGAGACCGGAGGGAGACCAATAACATATACTAAACGAAGTGGTAGGGAAATTGAAAAGAGGGAAGAGAAAAAGATACTGCATTTTTAGATATAGAAAAGTCTTCAGAGTAAATAGGGGACTGCTGTGGAAAATAATGGCACCGAATGAGATACCAGAAAAATATAACTTCTATTTACCAGAGCACAAAGGCGAAGTAAGTCTAGGAAATCTAGAAACGGGATGGGTAGAAAGCGAGAGGGAGAGTAAGGCAGGAGTGTGTACTATCGCCGCTATTATTCTCGCTCTATATGGAAGAAATGACAGAATAAAAAGAGAGAGCGGGGATAGATATATAAAAAGACGATTTAGTCCTGATGGCAGAACTAGGAAGAGGGTTGCAAAGACTGCTAGAAGAAGCTAAAAGATTCGGGGAGGAATTAGAAGTAAATATTCAAAGAAAAGAGCCAAGTAATGAAAATGAATAGACTGCTAAAAGATGATGAGTAGACCCTAGAAGGAAGCAGAATGAAGAAGACCAGACCATATAAATACCTGGGGGTAACTATTGCAGAGAAAGGGTTTGAAAAGGCAAAACTCTAAAAGATAGGGCAAATGCAACAATGAGCATGATAGTTTCGGTAGTCTTAACTTTTCATCGGTACCTCCTGCAAGTATATCTACAGTACACTTACATAATTATGCATACTGTATACACATTTAGAATATACTAACTGTTCTCAATTCTGTATCTATTGATTTGAGAGTTCTTTTAATATATTTTCTCTTTTTCCAAAACTTGTACGAAATGGCTTTCTTTTCTTCCATTTTACTCTTATTAAATAGAAATTTACCTATTATATAATTTTAATTCTCTTCATATGGTTGTAGTTATCTTATTGTGGCTCTTTTACATATTCTGGACATTTCAGGATGAAATGTTTCAAATCCTCATGTTCACCTCTACACACATATTAAGTTTCTTTAATTTTTCTTTTTCTATCATTTAAGGGTAAGGTGTTGGTTCTTGCTTTATAAAAAATTATAGATGATGGGCCTGTTGTCATAAGGTCTTCTCCAATTGAGGTTTCCCATTACTCGTATATTTCTAAAGTAGTCTTGCGTTTCACTTCTTCCAATTCATTTGTCACATTCCTTATTTTTTTTTTCAGTTTCTTTTATTAAGTTCTGTTAACTTTATGTACCTTAGGTTTGTTTTCCAGATAACCTCTTATAATTTTAATCTATTTATAGTTTTCTTTTATCCTTATATCTCTTATGTCTTTCAAGTTTACTTTTACCTTCCTCTATGCCTTTTACCCCCATTTTGCCTAGCTCCTTGACGTGGTGTGGGGGCTTCAGAGTTGGCAGTTGGGGCGGTAGGGGTTATTCGTCCACTCCACCTGCCAACTCTTAACTAATTTTGCTAGGCTCTTAACTTCTCTTATTGAATGTTTTCCATTTCTCAGTTCTTCTGCTATCCTCTGGGAAGCCAACTAGGGGGTTGATTTACTCTCCTGCAACTTTAGGAGGCTCAACCCTCCAGTCTCTTCTGGTTGCTTGCCCTGTTCCCTTCCTTCCTTTCTAGTTTATTGCTTCAAGAGGTTCTAGTTTTCCCCGGAGCTTCGCTGCAGCGTATATGACCTCTAAGTTGGCAGAGTTCCACTTGGTGACGGGTGCTGCCGGCGGGGGCCCGAAAAGCTAGTTGTTTAGGGCTGGGCGTAGTGGGGTTGCCTCAGGGTTGCTGACTCCTTTCTTTCTTCAGTGTATGTGATGGGTAACGACGCCGGCTCCATCCTTTATGGGACGAAACAGATTGAGGACAAATGAGTTTATTCACTTATGTCTGGTTGACAATGTTCCCAGCTCGAAGCTGGGGCCTTTCCCATGCAAATGGCCATATTCTGGTTTTCCTGGTCCTGCAGAGGAATCCTTCATTGCTAGGCGGCACCTAACCACCACAGTATCTTTTTCCCATGCAATTCTAGTTTTGTCTTATGGTTATCTCCTTCTGTAATTTCGAATGTGCTCATGGCTGACCATACTGACACGGCAATAGTTTTGGAATTATCGGTAACCGACTGGCAATCTCCCGGCTTCTAATGTCCTTCCCTCTATTGCCTGGGGTTGTCTGTCTTTACTGCGGAGGCGTATGCTATTATCCAAGCTTTGAAAGTGGCACGCGACTACTGGAACGGATTTCACAATTTCCACTGATTCGGTGTTCTTTCTGCCATTCAAGTTTACTCTTCTGTTCACCCATTGGTTCAGGACATCCAGGCATGGCTTTATCGCTTAGCATCTCTTCACAAAATTATTAATTTCTGTTGGATCCTAGCTCGTGTGGGGATCCAGGGCAATGAGGAGGCAGACATGGCAGCAAAAGAGGCTGTACTAGAGTGTGAGGGCCGGTTCTCTATCCCCTCTGAGGATTTGAAATGCAGTATCCGGTCGCTGATTGGAGAGAGGTGGCAGTTGAGGTAGTCTTCCTTCACTAGCACTAACCAAAAACTTAAAGCCATTCATCCTTCTGTGAAGGTTTGGGACTTCTCACCCGTTCACTTAGGTAGATGTACGGAAGTAGTTCTCACAAGGTTGCGTATTGGTCACGCATAATAACTCTCAAATTCATATTCCATAATGATCACCCACTGCAGTGTGCTGTGACGAGTTACTGTCTGTAAGACACTTTCTATTGTTGTTCCCCCAGACTGCCTGGCCGAACCGCCCTAAAGCCCCGAGCAAGGCAAAGGCCATAACCGAGCGCCCCCACAGAATCTTCTCCGCCTACCACAATTAAGCCTGGGTGACCGAAGCCACTCCATGGCGGGGAGCTGAGGAGTGTGCGGAAACGCCCGGGAAACCAAAGCCCCACCCAGGGCCCTGTGCCCCTCAGCAATTATGAAGAGAAATTGGAGGGGCAAATGAAAAATGAGACTCTTTGACTTCCAATCTTGGTAGATTGGGAGGTCAATCCACGGGAGAGACGCAGTCACTTGAGATCTAGAAAATATAGAAGTAAAATGAACAGTCAGAGTAAGGTATGGGTATGGCAGAGATCGCTCAGTTCCCACTCTGATAGACCAGCCCATCACCACATGACTAGAACCCAATCCTCTCGGCATCAGTTAGGAAAGGCCCTAGAAAGCCGCCTCTGGCGGGGGGGATAGCTCCTCTATTTTAACCCCTTTCGGGGTTGCCTATAGTTGTAATTACTAGTTTTCCAGATGCTCTGTAGGTTGTACTTTTCCTTGTCTGACATTCTTGGCCAAGATGCAGAAGTTTTAAAGCTCCGATCGATCGTATTTATTGGATTGCGGTATTTTTTATGAAATTTAATTATCCAGTTATTTTTAATTTTGATATTCCTCTATTGATATTTTATCAGTTTAATGTACCGCTACTTGCTATCTTAATGAGTTTTAAATTTTGAAATTCCTGTGATCTTTTAATTTTTAGATGTAGCGCTGAATGATCTCTACAGGTCCCAGTGCTTGGCCTTTGTGCCTAAATCTTGTCAATTCAATCTTATGCCTTTTATGAATGTCAGTTTTCCTTTTATTATTCTTGCCTTCATAGAAGAGGCCCCTACTTCTCCTCTTAATGTGCAGTTGGGTGCATATTTTGCTGCCCCTAGTATTTTTCTATAAACTCTTATTTTCAATCCTTTGCAGTTTCTTTGGCTCTAATAGCATGCCATTTGTTCCATACAATATAGAAGGTGCTGCTAAACTCTTCCAGTATGTTTTCCCAATTAAAATTTTGTGGAAACTTTTTGCTATTACTGAGTAAGTTACATTTGCCAGTTGTGCTCTTTTCCATCATAATTTTCTGAGTTTTAAAAAAGTTTCTTGTTTTTTAAAAGTTATTCATAGATATTTAATAGTCTGTCACCTTTATTGCTTCAATGATTTCAGGTTGATTTTCTAAATTGTATGTTATTACTTCTTTATTAATTTAAAGACTTAGTTTGCTGCTTATTTATGTAAGTAATTTTATGTTGGCAGACTCTTCTAATGATTCTGATAAAAGTCCATCAGCAAAGAACAGGATATTTATTTTGCAAGTATCATTCTTAAATAACTTTCCTTTTTCTTCCAATTCTTGTATTAAATTTTATTAATTTGAAGTGTTGTTGATCCTGTGCAGCCTTGTCAGATACCGCTACTTATTGCCATTTCTTTATCAAGGTTTTCAAAGTTAATATTTGTTTTATCATCTTTATATATATTTGAAACTGCATCTATTAAGTTAGGGTGTATTTTGTTTCAATTAATTTATCTCTTTATTATAGAGTCCTATGATTTACTAAAATTTATTATGTTCCTTCCAACAACCAACTATACTCCTAAAATCGATTAATGAAATTTACAAACACATGTGGCAGTCCGTGGATTCGAATCCAGGATGCTCACACCGAAAATCAACACCTTATGCATCGCACCACGAAGACATTTAAGTTCCAATTAATGTTATTTTGTTCTTAAAACTTTCCTCTACACAATATTGCAGTATGAACAGATTATCATCAATTTTCCCTCTTAGTGAATCCTGCCTGTGTTTCTGATTTTATTATTTTCCAGGTAGTTTTCTAAATTTTCTCCTAGTGACATGAACACCTTGTATGAAATATTGGTTAGATCATTATTAGTCTTAAATCTGCAGCTGTCGGCTTTGTATTCTTTGGTATCATCTTGGTTTTTTATGTTTTACACTCGGTTGGTTTTTCGATTTTTCTCTATTTCTACTTTAAAACATTCAATCAGTGTTTTGACACATACCTCACAATGACTATGATTAATAGCTCTCCTTTTAAACCATCTGGCCCTGGTGCGTTTTTATTTTTTAGATTTTTTAGGCATTTCTTTACTCTTTAGTTATTTTTAGTTTCTCCATTGGTATTCTTGTATTGTCTTCAATGTTTTGTATATTATGTCTTCCTCCTAGAACTGAGACTAGTTGGTCATCTATTCCATGATTAACATTTGTTTGTAGTTCCTCTATATTTCTGTTTTGTATTCTCATTCCACACTTGATTGATGTTATTTTAATGTCTGTATAATTTTACCCAGAACTCTTACAATTATTTCTCTGCCTTTTCTTCCTTTAGCCGTTGTCCTTCTTTGTTATACAATGTTACACTGACGTTAATAGTTCTTGCAGTTTTAACTTTGTATTGTCCCATAGCTTATTTTTTTTTTAACTTTCTCTTATCTCTTGGGTTGTTTTATGTTTATACATTTTGTAAGAACTTTTTCTTTGCTTTGGAGAGTTTGGTTAGCATTTATTTTTCTATTGCTTCAGTAGCTCTTCTTTTTTGTCTTCACTGTTGTTCTGTCTTTTATGGCTGTTCTTATCTGTTCATTTATCCAAGGGGGTTCCTTTGTTGCTTTATTTGTGTTAAATTTTCTTCTGTATTTTTTTCTTTAAATTTTGGTCTGCGATATTTTTTATTGTTTATCTGTTCTGCAACCAATACCTCTACCTTGTACTTTTTCTATTTCCTCAGTATACTGTTGTAACGATACTGTATCAATTTTTGTAATATTCTGTCTTCCCATTTTGCCCTTTTGAAGTGTTTGTTATTGTTTGAGAATATTGATATATTTATCTCCATTAGATTATAGTCCGTTATATCTAGTATTTCTTTATCCTCATCAATTACCATCTCAATAAACATAAGTATTTATTCACTAGGACATAATCCACCACACTTCTTGGTTCTCCTCTGCGCCATGTGTACATACCTTTATATTTTTCAAAACTATTTAGTAGAGTAAGTCTGTAGTCATTTATCCAGTCAACAATAATTTTACCATTTTCATCAATCTTCTGGTATCCTAGAAAACTTACATGGTCATTTATGTAGTCTCCCAAAATTGCTACTGCTTCACTATCATATGATTCCTATACCATGTTTTAAATTTCTTGCCCAATTTTCTTATTTTTTTCTTTATCTTCTACTTTATTCTGTACAGAAAAATATGCCATTATTAATCTTAGTTTTGTCTTTCCTAGAGTTCCTCTTAAATGTAATATCTTTATTAATGGTCTGTTTTGTTTAGATTGATGTGGTCTGATTGTCTGTACAGTACAATCAGTCCTCCTCCCTTATCATTTGCATCCCTCATGTTATCTTATTTGTGTATATTTTTGTTTAGATGGATCTTATCTATTTTTCGCTGTGTTTCAGTGAGACTTACTACAATCTTTTCTGCCGAAAGTTGTTCTATTTCACACCTTTTTGGATTTGTTAGGCCTTGTATGTTCACTAATGTTTTAAATACTTGGATTTGGGTATTTTCTCCACTAGGATTGTTCTGTTCTATTTTTGTATCGGTGTTTGCATAATTTATTTTTACTACAGTTTTCTACCTAGAACAAATTCCCTAATACATTATTTCTGTCTTCATCTCCTTCAATTCCTCATTTCTTTCCCCTCTTTCCACAGCTCTTTGGTGATCTGTAAAAAAGATCCTATACTGATATCATTGGTTGTATGATCACCTTTTTCTTTCTGATTGTTATCTTTCTCTTCCGGCCTTTCCCCTTGTTGTTCTTTCCAGTCTTTACTTATTGTACACTCTGATACCATAGTCTCGGCCCACTCATGAGAATTCGTGGACCACCTATGTTTTTCTTTATGCAATTATATTTAGATAGCACTTTCTTTTCAATATATAGCATATAATTTTGTAGTTTATTTATAGAAAATTATATTGATAAGATGGTTTCCAGAGATATACCTCCATAGTTAGAAATGGGTAAAGTTCACAAATATTTATGAGTGGGCTGGAGACTATGGCATCAGAGTGTACGTACAGCATTTGTGTTTTGTACTGGTATGTGTATTTCTGCTGGTATTGGTTGTGTGTAAAAAAAAAAAAAAAAAAAATGTTCCTACCGAAACTTCATTGTCGCCTCGGGTAGTTTCTGCAAATTTTCTGAATACCATACTTTGCTTATGCTCTTCTGGTAATTTTGTTACTTCCTTTATCTTAACTTCAATTAGTGTTCTTACCATTCGGTCTTTCTTTCTGGATATTTATATTCTTGGAGTTTTCTTTTACTTTGTTGTCTGCCATCTTTTGAAGCTGGTAGTCTTTTTGGATGTATTCTTGTTTATTTTTGGGATGGCTCCTGTATTTCCCTGTTTCATACCTTTTTCTTCACCTTCTATCCTGCGTTTGGTGTTTTTCCATTCAGTCTGTATTTTCTTGTCTGTCTCTTGGATTATACCATTGGTCATTTGGGGTGGATTTATGGTTTTGTGATTTGTAGTGTCCCTTTTCCCTCGCATGTAATTTGTTGCACGTTGTTCCCATGCAACATTCTTTCTTGCACAGGGGTGGGTGGTCATAGGTGCACTTATCCCTTTTCAGGCAGATGGTATTTGCTCTTGCGTAGTACCAACAAACTCTGATTTAATTTGTCTTAACTAGGCCTACAGGTACTATACTCTATTTTTTTCCAGCTGATCGTAAAATGAATCTCTTATTAGCTGATTTCTCGATACTTAATGGAAATATATGAAACTACTATGACTGTGTCCTATTAATGCCAAGTTTTCAGAATAACTCCTTTCGATACAAAATCTACCTTATAGCAGAGTAACATAGAAACATGACAATTTATCCTCGGCTGGAAAAAAATAGACTAGTATTAGTATTTTTTTATTTGTCTGGCTCAGGTTGTACTTTTGCTGAAATGTTGTTCAACCCCTTTGTTTTAATGACATGGTTGTTTTTATAGTCTTCTTTCCTTACTATCTTTTTTCCACATCTTCAACTTTCTCTAGTGATTCTCGCAAGTCTTCATCTTTCTGTCCTATGATTTCTCTGAAGTTCAGAACTAGATAATTTAAATGTTTCTCATTTTCTCTTGTAAAATTTCTCTTGTATTAGTTCCTCAGTGTTTGTTTCCATTTCTTTCAATTCTTTCTTCAGCTTCTCCATACTGTTTTTTAGGCTATTTACTTCAGTTTCATATTGTTCAGCTTTGGTTTTCCATTAGTTCTCCAGATTTTCTATATTTCCATTTCCCTCACGATCTTCTGCATTTTCCTCTTCTGTGTGATCCCTTTCTTGCTTCCTGTTTGTATGTTCTCTGCATCCATTGCAGAAGAATGTTAAGGGGGGTGACTTGTTTTTGTTCTGTCCTTTTCTATCTTTCTCTGGCTTGTATCCATTTGGCCCCATTCAGCCTACTGTTTTAAGACTTTTATCCCCATCCATGTGTCAATATGTTACTGGTGAGCGGTAGCGAGCCAGCATATTTTCTATTTTTGTTTAACAGCAGGCTAAATTTGTAAATTATTAGAAATATTTCTCCGGCGAAGCCGGATTTCTTCATATAATGCTGGCTCGCTATCGCTCACCAGGAAGAAATAGACACCTAGATGGGGATAAAAGTCTTAATAGTTGGCTGAATGGGGCCGAATGGATAAAAGCCAGAGAAAGAGAGAAAAGGTCAGAAATAACAAAAAGCAAGTCGCCCCCCTTAAGTTCAGAGATTCTTCTTCTGCCACTGCCCTTTATCATTCTTGACTCATCTTGTGATCAATGCAGTTCTTCCTAGTTCCAGTTGTGATGTGGTACCAGATTTTGAATTAATCACATCTCATTGCTTTCTCCTGTGATTTCACATTTTTCTTGCAGCGTCCACATGGGTATTTCATTTTTGTTTTCCTATCTGGAGTTTTTTATATTTTCTGTCTAGAGTTGTTTCTGTCTAGTAGTTTTTTTTTTTTTAATTTCTGTCTGGAGTTTTTGTGATCTGCTTGGTGTTCTTGTTTTTGTTAATGCTCATAGGTAATTTTTTTTTTTTTTTCAATTTGGTTTAGTGTTACTTTTCTCACCTAGTTTGGAGACCGTTTGCTCAGTTTTCTTGGGAACTGTTGGTCTTCTACCAAAATCTCATCCAACATCATGTTGGGAACTTTAGCCATTTTTAGCCTATCCTAATTTTTCTTTATCAATTTACTAAGAACAAATTATGAAAATTTACCTCTCACTAAAACTAGTTTCCCTAAGCCCCACAGTATTCCTGGGAGAATTACATATACCCCCCCCCCCCTGATAAAAGGGGTGCACCACTTGAACAGTGCAAAGGGATGTTCTGCCCTGGCTGTGGGGATACCCTGTTTGGAGACCTACTTCCTAGACCTAACCAAAGTGCCACCCTATTTACCCTTCTCCTAAACTACCCCGGCCTATTGGGGCCCCCTCGTGCCAATGGCCATCAGGGTTCGGCGTCAGAAAGGGTAAGGGACTCTAGTTGGCAGAATCGGTGTAACCTGCAAATCATCAAAGAATTATCAGGCATGAAAGTTGTGACAATGCGTATGGCGCACTTTAACAATGGCATGGAAAACTATGGAGCGCGACAAGATTAAGAGCGAATAGCTATGAAATAGTGAGAGGGCTGTGGAAAGGACTGGGAGTGCCTGCGATTATGTATGGCATGGAGGCGCTGGAAAAGACTGAGGCAGAAAAGAGGAAATTAGAAACGATACCGAATAAAATCGGAAGGACGGGATTAGGGGCGAATAAATACGTAACACCGGAAGCAATCCGGGGAGAAATGGGGTAGAGTAAGTTTGAAGAAAGGATAGGGAAAGCAAAAGGGAAGTACAACGTGAGGTTAGAAGAGATGGAGGAAAATAGGTGGCCCTCGAAGGTATACAGATGGGCGAGCGAGGGAAGTAAATGGTACGAGATTTTAAAAGAAGGACGGAAAAGGGATAACGGTGGGGAGGGGGAGGACGTGCTAGGTAGGTAAAAAAAAAAATATATATATATAGTACTAACCTACTCTAAACTTCCCCTCATACAACATTTCTGAGCCAGTACCGACAAAAAGGTCAGCCCTGTGGATCTACGCGGTCTACGGGCAAGCTCTATAAGAAGATAAAGACTTAATTTTAATAATCCTAGTTACCATTAGACATTTTTCTTTAACTTATAATCTAGCTCAGGACTCAAAGGGGTAAAAACTATCTCGATATACCCTCTGGATAAAATAGGACTTTGACCAAATTGCATACAATAGTCTAACTGTATCCAGAAGCAAAGGGAAAAAGGCATGGTGCGGAAGGGGTTAAGAGTCTGAACCCTCCTGTCTCTTCTGGTGGTTTGTCCAGTTTCCTTCGTATCTCTAGTTTAGTCTCCATTTTCATCAATTAACTGTCCTATCGTTGAAGTCGCTACCTTCTTCCTGGTGTAACTGTACCAAGATTTCGGGTTAGTCTTGCTTTGATTTGCAACTTGTATATCTAACATGGTTTTAAATTGTTAAAGTAACGTTTTGGCTTTGCGTCGTAGATCTATGAATATTGCTTGATTTTCCTGATCAGAGATTATTTATCTATCATGAGCATTCTTTTTGGCATGCAGACTCCGCTATTGCTTTATTCCACCACTTAGGCTTATTAATCAGTTCTTATTTTTGTTTTTATGGTATGCACTCTTGTACCGAGTTTGAGGAAGTTGTGGTGAAAAATGTCCATGATTGGTTTGTATAATCATTAATAAAACAAAAACTCCAATCAGTTTCTTTAAGTATTGCTCTAAGTTTACGGAAGTTTGCTCTCTTGAAATTTGGGACCTTTTCTTTGAGTTTGTTGCTATTAAATTGTAAATGGAAAGTAATCTGGTGGTAATTATTACTGAATTAATCACATTTCAAATTTTCAATAAATTACTTTGCAAGTAAAAGGCCAAGGAAGTTATTTCCACGGGTCGGAGATTTAACTGATAGAGCGAGTTCTAAATCTTGTCCAGAGTGTGAAGTAAGCCTATCTTTCCAATTGTTCACAGGTAAAATTAAGTCGCCAAAAAATACAGTATCTCGCGAGTTCCTTAAGTCTGTAATTTGCTCACACATTTGTCAGTTTACACTGATTGAGCTGGAGGTCTGTATATTAATGAAAGTATTATTTTTATTAGTACAAAGGAAGTCTACGTTCACAATTTGAGGTTTTCACTAGAGGATCGGGATAAGACTTTCTTTGATAAAAAATATAACTACTTTCAATTTTATTTATTCGGCTTTTTTCAAAACTTACATAACCGGAAAGTGAATAGGCTACTGTTAAAAAGTATGTCTAATGTATTGAGCCAAGATTGTCATCCCAATTAAACCATCATTGTCTGTAAACCCTAGGTCCTCTAAATCTTAAAATGTATTAGGCTATATGCTACGAGCATTTGCAGAGAAAACTTAGTTTTAGAATTCACGGAACGCAGTTTAATTCATTCACGCATTTATGACTCAGAGGTTGCCAGATTAGCAATAAGAAATGGTACTCTCCCTCTTATAATTACCTCTAAAATTAGTTTTCTGCCCACAGCTAACTCAAATAAAACTGCAGAGGTTGAAGTAACTAAACTAAAGGTTTCTAAATACCCCTGATGGTAAAGGCTTTAAAGTATCCCCAATAGGCTCGAGATTGAGTCATATGTCGGAGAGGGTTAATAGATTTTTTATTTCTGGTCGGATCTACATTTACGTACAGTCACAGCGGTAAATTGTGGACCAGGCGATGAACTCCTTTCTAGACACCATACCCCCTTGCCACATGACTCGTTGCTGCCGTTTGGGGGCTTCCGGGCTTGTAGGTGGAGCGGCCAAGGTTCTTGACCGCTCTCCCTATCACCTCCAACTAATTTTGTCATGTCCTTTTCTTTCTCCTCCTTTCTAGTTTTCGTTTTTCCCTCTTCCGCTTTCTCCTGGGGCTGCCATCAGAGGCCGGTCTCCCACCCTTGAACCTTTGTGGTCCCGCCCCTCCCTTCCCTTCGGGTTGATTTCCCAGTTTCCTTCCTTCCTTTCTCTTTAACTGCTTCGGAGGTTCTAGTTTCCTTAGGGCTTCGCCTTGGTGTCTCTGATCACTGCGGAGTTCACCTGGCGACAGGTGCTGCCGGCCAGGGCTCGCAAGGCTCGTTGCTGGAGGATAGGCACTATAGGGTTGCTTTGGGGTTTCTGACTCTCTTCTCTCTTCCTAGTGAGGGTGTCCGGTGACTACGCCGGCCCCGTTCTCCGTTGGACAAAGCTGCAGGACAAATGCCCGGGTTGTACAAGGTCCCTAGCTCAAAGCCGAGACCTGTCTCATCTCAATTGGCCGCATTCTGGGTTTCGTGGCCCTGCGGAGGCCTTTCTCACTTTCGTTGCCAGGGGCACCTGGTAACCGCAGTATCTTCCATGCTTTACCCCCTTTTCTCTTGCTATGGTGACGACTTATACTTTTTTCCCTGTTCTTCCCTGTTTATGGCTTCTGCTTTAGTGATTCTGGTGAGTGAGCCCCTTGTGGCATGCAGCCTGCCACTTGGGGGTCTGTTGTCTGGCTGTCAGTCCGGTTCACCGCGGGAGCACGGTGAGTCTGGGATGGTTTTGGGTGCTCTCGACTGGCCCGCTGAAATATCCCTCGGTCGTCGCTCGTCCCTCTTCCATTACCGTTCCGGATCCTTCTACTACCCTTCCGTCTTAGTCACGTCTTTCTCCACCCTCCACTACCCAGGATTTCATCTCTTCTCCTGTAGTTATTTCTGCATCTTCCTCTTCTCCCTCTAGTCATGTCACCCTCGACACTTTTCTGCCCTCCCTCCCTCACTCGTTCCCTTTCCTCTTCTCCAGTTTCGTCCTCTTCTCGCTCCTCGGTCCTCCCTCTGTCCTCTCTCTTTGCACCTCCTTCCTTTACTTAGTTTTCTCCATCCCTGCTTCTGCGCCTCTAGCCGGTGATGACCTCTTCCACCTGCGTCTCCTTCAACAGGTGGGAAAGGAAGTCCCCTTCCATTCCCGCAATGATGCCTCCCGTCTTGTTACCGTCCAAAACTAACTTCAGGCTACTGCTATGTCCTCTTTCGTAGATTGTTCTGGCACCCCCATCCCGGCTCAAAAAGATCAAAGACTAGACTCCTGTACAGGGACTGTCCTGATCCCCACTTCCATCCGTCTCGGGGGTCGTCCATTCGCGGATTGCGCCGACCTCGTCAAGGACATCGTTGTCGCTCAAGACCACAAGGTGGTTAGTGTGGTATGCTACACTATCCCTCCTCGCGACCTTCGCCGCCATCCCGCTAACATTGCCAAGATCTCTTTTGATGGACTTTCCCTTCCTGCCCATGTTATTGTCGGTGGTACTCGCCTCTCAGTGACTGAGTCTCTTCCCCGTCCACTCCAGTGTCGCAGCTGCTGGCGTTTCGGCCACCCGGCTAAGTTCTGCCGTACAGCCGCTGAGAGCCCACTCTGCCCGCGATGTGCGCAGTCCGGACATGCCATTGGTGAATGTCCGACAACGTCCCAGTTCTGCCTTAATTGCCGCGGGTCTCATTCGGCCGACTCTAAGATTTGCCCCGTTCATCTGTTAGTCTGAGGTTGCTGTCCTCAAAGCGAGACACGACCTTACGCTCACCGCAGCCCGCCAAGAGGCTCGTCGCTTGGGCTTCACCCCTCAGTCATTTTCCAAGACTCTTGTCTCCTCCCTCCTCTTCTTCGCCTCCCTCTACCACGCCCCCCCCTTTTTCTGGTTCCTCTGTTCCTTCCACCGCCTCCGCTCCCTCCGTCCCCCCCGTTGCACCAGTTTCGTCATCTGCCTCCCTTCCTTCTACCGGTGCTTCTCCCGGATTTTCTCCTTCCTCCTCTTCTGTCTCCTCCGTTCGTCCTTCCGTCTCTTCCTTTCCTGTCCCTTTGTCTAACACGTTTTCTGTTCTCAGTCCTTCTCCTACTTCTGCCCCTTCCTCTTGCTCTCTTCCTTGTTCCTCCTCTTCTAGTCTCCCTCAACGCTCTCACTGTTCCAAGCCTTCCCCCCCCCCCCCCCGTTCTCCGTCATCTTCCTCTTCTAGTTGCCCCAAATCTCCTACTCGCTCTAAACTTCCCTTCTCCTCTACGAAATGGGCTCCTGTGCTCGGTTCTTCCTCGCCCGCTTCCTCTTTTAAACGTAAGGGTGGTCTCGGTGATGTGCGGAGCTCAAGTCCCTGCGAGGAGAAGAAGTCTCCTCCTGTTTCCCTTTCTCCTCTCTCCGTCCAGTCTCCTCCTCCTCCTGTCACTGCATCCCTAGATTTCTCCTACGAAACCCTACCTAAGATTGATGAATTTATCCGTTCTTCCCACCCACCACCTTCAACTGCATGCCGAAGTTCATCCTACCCCCTCTTCTCCCCCCCCCCCACCCCTCTCCCGCCTTCCCCTGCCCCGTCCTCTTCCTCCACTCTCCCTTCTGGCCTTCCTCCGGGCCCTCCTCCTGACCCTCCCCCTCTTCCTTCTCCTGCCCTTACCCCCTCCTTCTCTTCCCACCCGCCGTCAGTTCTTCCGGCCCTCCTCCTTCCTCTCCTCTTTCTCTGTTAGACCTCCCTATGCCCCCCGGTTTCCAGTCTTCCCCTTCAACGTCTTCTCCAATTCCTGCTATTATTTCCCATCGTTAGCCTCTCTTGGCTATATTTTCCACCCACGGTGTTAACTGTATTTTGTAAATATGTTGTATGTAGTGTAAGTCTTTTCTTCCCTCTTGTAAGAGTCTTATTTTACAATGGAACATTCGTAGTTTTGCAGCACATGGTGTTGATCTTCGTTGCCTTATCTCTAGGTTTAGCCCACTTGTTATTAGTTTACAAGAATAAAGTTTATCTAATGCCACCTCCCCAATACCTTCTTACTCCTATAAAAGTTCTCCCCAATCCCAGTATGCTACTTGCCTCCACGTACATCGTGATGTCCTAGTGTCTCCGTTAACTATCCGTAACTCTTAAATGCACGCTTGCCAGAGTGTTCCTTTCACGCTGGCTTACAGTAGTTTCCATATACATTTCCCCCTCGATCCCGATCGATGTTCCAGAATTAAACTGGATCCTTTCTCTATTACCTCTACCTTTCCTCCTTTTAGGGGATTTTAATTGCAGGCATTCCCTGTGGGGTGACTCTACCGTTAATACACGAGGTCGTTCCCTTGAGGCTCTGATTCGTACACCCGATTTATTTCTTTTAAACACTGGTTCTTCTACGCATTTTGATAGCGGCACCCGTACCTTCTCGTGTATTGACTTGTCTCTGTGTTCCCCTACACTATCCTTCGATTTTACTTGGAAGGTCTTTAATGATTACTGTGAGACTGACCACTTCCCGATTGTCCTCTCCCCTACGTCTTGCTCCCCAGTGCCGCGCCCTCCTCGTTGGCGTTTCGATCGTGCCGACTGGTCATCTTTCGCTGATCTCGCCGTTCCGCCTAATCCGACCCCTGCTTTCCCGGACCCTGATGCCATGCTTACCAGTTTCCTGATGTTTGTGCTCCATGCTGCCTATACTTGTATTCTACGCACCACTCGGAGTATGTCTTCTTAGTGTGTACCGTGGTGGACTGCTCGGTGCACTTCGGCTTTACGCAATAAAAGAGCCAAGTGGAAGAGTTTCCGTCGGAAAAAAGGCTCTCCATATGAGCGGGATGCGTATACTCTTTTCAAACAGGCTAATGCCGTCTTCCGTCGTACAATCCGCTCTGCCAAAAAATCTAGCTGGATGTCGTATGCCTCTACTATAAACGCGGATACACCTGTTCCGCAAGTCTGGGCTCGCGTCAGGAAGATTGCAGGGAAACCTACGCCGGCCCCAGTCCTCCATACCAACACTGGCATTGTGGGCGATCCGTCTCTGGTGGCCAATATTTTGGGACAACATTTCAGTGATGTTAGCACTGGCTCCCATCTCCCGCCCTCCTTCCAGATGCATAAACGCCGTTCTGAACTTAAGCGACTTGACTTCGCCTTATCATCTGATCAGTTTTTCAATGCCCCCTTCTCCCGGGCTGAGCTTGAGTCTAGCCTGGGAGCCTGTAAGGATACATGTGAAGGCCCTGACGGTGTCCACTACTTGATGCTGAAGCACTTATCTCCACCTGCGCTTGGCTTTCTCTTATCCATCTACAACCGTCTGTGGTCCACAGGCTTTTTTCCGGCTGAGTGGAGACCTGCCATCCTTCTCCCATTCCTTAAGCCGGGTAAGTCGGGCCATCCACCAGCAGATTACCGTCTCATTGCCCTGGTCAGTTGTGTAGGCAAATTATTAGAACGCATGGTTCATTCCCGCTTAATGTGGCTCCTGGAATCGAGAGGCATCCGGTCACCTTTTCAATATGGCTTTCGCAAGGGCCGTAGTACTTTGGACCCATTATTGAGATTGGCGACTTCTATCCGCTATGCTTTTTCGGACACTAAGTCGGTTTTAGCTGTATTCTTCGATCTTGAAAAAGCGTATGATACTGCCTGAAAATACAACATCCTTCATACCCTTTTACGTTCTGGTGTGTCTGGCAACATGGCGGTATTCTTTAAGAACTTTCTCGGTGATCGTACTTTCCGAATAAAGCTTCGGAATACATTCTCACGAACATACCTCCAACACGACGGTGTCCCACAGGGTTGTGTTTTTAGTACCATCCTATTTATCCTAGCTATTAATGGTATTATATTTTCTCTCCCTCTTGGTGTCAGTGCTTCTTTGTATGTGGACGACTTCGCTATTTACGCTGTGGGTTTGGATATCGCTGCCCTACAAAATCTCCTGCAGAAGGCCATTGATGCAGCTGCGCAGTGGGCTACGGCCCATGGTTTTCGCCCTCGAAATCTTGTGCCGTCATCTTCCCAAAACGCCATACAGTCCCGCATCCTGTTCTTACGTTGTATAACCGCCCTCTGCCTTGCAGGTCCTCCGCTCCATTCTTAGGTCTCCTTTTCGATACTCGGTTGACATGGTACCCGCACATTACTTAGTTACTGACCTCCACCACCCGACGGCTTCAACTCTTACAAACCCTTAGCCACTTGTCTTGGGGTGCGGACCGGGCGACTCTTCTGCACCTCCATACAACGCTTATTCTCTCAAAGATCGATTATGGCTGCCAGGTATATGCCTCCGCTGCGCGTACAAACCTTAAGCGCCTAGACTCCCTTCACCATCACGGTCTGCGCTTGTCGCTAGGGGCTTTTTACTCTACTCCGGTTATTAGCCTTTATGCTGAATCAGGTGTCCCACCGCTATCATCCAGGAGGGATAAACTGACCCTTCGATGTCATCTTTGCCTTCTGCAACACAGTTTGGCTGGTTTTCCTCCCACGGCTTCCGGCTTAGCCCCATCTGTGTCTGCTACTTCGTTCCCCGGTCGGGTCTCTGCTTTACTAGCCTCCTACTCTTTTCCCATTCCATCGGTGCTACCCCTCAGACAGTCAGTTCCCCCCATGGCTACTCCCTCGCCCTACCGTTTGTACAGCTGCCCTCCCCCCCCCTCTAAGGCCTCTTCAACCCCACAGTTGCTTTATGCTCAGTTTGCGGAACATATGCTACGCCACTCTTCAGCCGTTCTAGTGTACACTGATGGTTCCAAGACCTCCGCCGGTACAGGGTTTGCGGTTGTGTTCCCGGACCTTCCAAAGTCGCATCCAATCATGTGCTAGTGTCTTTACGGCTGAGTTATTTGCTATTTTATTTGCCCTACGTACTATTTTTTGTTCACACCTGCATACCTTTGTCATTTTTAGGGACTCCCTTGGTGATCTTCAGAGTATTCAGTCTCTTCCCGCTGTTAACCCCTTAGTGCTGGAGATTCAAGAATGGTTGTTCCGCATAGCTACTAAATTGAAGTCCGTCTTTCTGTTGGGTCCCGAGTCATGTTGGAGTGCCTGGCAATGAGCGGGTTTATTTTTTCGCCTGCTCTATTACCTCTCACCGCCTCGTGCCACGACTTATTCCTGCATCTGATTACTTCCCGCGTCTTACTCAATTACTACGTCAGCGCTGGCAGGACGAATGGACCTCCATGAGGGTGTCTGATGTCAAACTGCGTTCTGTCAAACCTTCCGTCCTACCTTGGAAGTCTTCCTCTCATCGCAATCGTCGATGGGAGAACGCTCTAGCCCGTCTTCGGCTAAGCCACACCAGGCTCACGCATGGTAATTTGATGTCTTGTGATGTCCCCACGCTCTGTCTTTGCTGCCATATTCCAGTGTCTGTCCAGCATCTCCTGATCGACTGTCCGCGTTTCTCCAATGCCCGACGGCAGGCATTCCCCTTCATATCCTCACTTAATCGCCCCATTGTCTTAGCCGATATGCTTGGAGAGTCTCTCACTTTCTCTCTCTCACATCTTATGCGGTTTCTCCTCCATACCCGTCTCCTTCGGCTTCTTTAGTGTTAATTAGTCTTCTCTACTCCGTATTGCGCCCAGCCCCACAACACCTAGTGTTTTTTTTTTTTTTTCAGTTTCTTTTGGTGCCAGTCTTTTTAGGCTTGGTGCGAATCCCTATTTTAATAATAATAGACACCACACATGTGTATCGCATCCGCACAGTCTACACTCTGCGAAACTGGTTAATTTAAGGGGAAGCTTCTAGTGTGTTGCTTAGACTTCTATCGAGCTTAAAATTACATCCCCCCCCTAGACCCCCTTGCAAGATAAATATGCACATTTTTCGGTAGAAAAAAGGTCCCGGCCGATTCTTAAGTTACAGGCTCACTATCGCTCGCCAGGAAAAAATAGTAGCCTAAATGGCACGAAAGGTCTTAAAATTGGCAGAAATGGGGCTAAAGTTATCAAAATCGCCAAACTAATGGCAAACTTCTTAAAATCTCAAAGCAATGGGGCTAAACATGAGGGAGAAGGAAGTTCGAAACCAATCCCTCAAATGGAAGCCTCTCCTTATTAAACTGCCAGGCCCCGCCCACTACTGGGTCGCCAGTCAGTTGGCAGAAAACCTTTAGATAAATGGTTTAGACACTCGCACACTTCACTTTTTTGTTATAAAGTGTGCATACGCTAAACATTTAGTATAAACCCTTTAACGCGATTTTGAGCCTATTGGGGATACCTTAAAGCCTTTGTTACCATCAGAGGTATTTAGACACCTTTAGTTTAGTTACTTCAACCTCTGCAGTTGTCTTTGAGTTAGCTGTGGGCAGGAAACTAATTTTGGAGAGGTAATTATAAGAGTGAGAGAACTCTATTTTTATTGCTAATCTGGCAATCTCGGAGTCCTAAATGCGTGAAAGTTTAAGTTCGGAAGTGAGGGTACGGTAAATTTGACTTTGTATAAAATTTATATCTTGGGTACGGTCGCGCTAATAAGTAATGTTCCAACTGTCATGAAGTTTGGCTTGCTCTGTTCTATATTAATGTCTGTCAGATGTTGAATAGGGTGTGTGAGTGTAGGAACATGCTTGTATATTTCACTCTATGAAGAAATTAAGCTTAGACATTGCTGATCCCAATTATTGATCAAAACTTACTTGGTGCCGAGACATCACTTATTAGCGCGATTGTATGCAAAGTTATTTATTCAATGTTCTATATTGCAGACGGTTTTAGTTATGTACTGTAGGCCTATAGACTATCGACCGGCACATAACGGAATCGGCATAACAATGAAGACAAGTGATCTGTTCAATACCCACGGCCTTTGTATAATGCATACTGTAGTTAGGTTTTAACTTTTTAGTGAGTTAAGTCAGTTTATATAATTATATTCTAGTTACCATTAAGCGATATTAAACTGATTAGGAAGGACATCCGATTAAAGGGTATTATCTTATTAAATCTTTAGCTACCACAAATCAGTCCAAAGCTGCATGAAACGGTCTAAATATAGCTACAATTAAATGGAAAAGAAATCTCCCACACAGAAAAGGTTAGATGTTACGTATAATTTATCATATCAGAGGTGAGTAAAAGCGAATGGTGAAACACAATAAGTCTATGCTACATGTTATGTAAACTACCATATATTAAGTTTGTGACCTCGTTTAGGAGAAGTCGGTGTCATGACATATTCTTGAATAATAGTCATCAGATAGATATTTACATATATACACTGACTAAACAGGTCTTACGATCCCTGCGATGTGTCCAAGACTTAATATTAGTAGATAGCAACCCTTAGAGTAAGATAAACAGGAAGGAGAGGATAGCAAACGGAAGACTCTCAGTTGTATTCGGTAAAATGTTAATCTGTATGGAGTAATACATATTGTTGGGCTAATTACTTCCAAATCCCCGGTTGTCTATGTAAATATGCTAGGTGATACGTTGTGTAGTGCTCTTAAAACTGTCTGTTACCTGCTGCCACGCGAGTTTATTGTATAAATGTAAATTGACTTACGGTAGGATATTACTATATTTATAGTTCTTCATTAACAGTTACTTTATTATTATATTTCTATTATTTTACTATTATCATAATAATCACCATATGCAGCCTTAGTCCACTGCAGGCCGAAGGACTAATCTAACTGGTCAGATGTTATCCTGTTCCATCCTACTTTAGCAAAGTTTCCGATCTCAGCCCTCCATCTGGTTCTCTGCCTATCCCTTCCTCTAGCTCCATCTCTGGATTCCCACTGTGATCCTTTATTTGTCCATCCGCTATAATATCTTCTAGTTTATGATCTGTCCAAGCCCATTTCCTCTTGTCAATGCGATTATCTTCTACTTGTTTCTTCTCTTTATCCAAGAAGCTCTTCTTGTCGCTCAAAGTTATCCCTAATATACTTTCCATATCTTCATGGGCACTACAAAGTTTTATTTTAGGAAATTGTCCTACTCAGTTTCTGATCCATAAATTAGTACAGGAAGGACACCTTTATTGCATACTTTTATCTTAAATGCAAGGTGTAACTAGCGGTTCATAATAAAAGTATACTTACCATAATGCGCTCCATTCCATATCTATCCTTGGTCTGATTTTCTAGTGCTCTGAGTTTGTTTCTATAACCTGGCCTTGCTATATATATTCCTCCACTGAATCTGGCACATAATCCTCCAACATAATTTGTTGTGGTTGCACATGATCATTCAACATACTCTTGGGTTGCTGTTCATTGTCAACACTACTTTAAGGCTTCCATCGATTGTATAAGTCCATCAATTCTAACTTCTGAGTCGTTAGGATAAACTTTGTCTTCAGCGAATCTTCGGTTGCTTTGATGTTCCCAATGAACATTTATTCATTTAATGTCCCATTCAAGATTACTAAATGTCTTCCAAACACGTGAACAGATTGTATTATGTAGTCTACCTAATTACTGGAGTTTTGATGCATGTTTTAGTCTAATAAGTTTTATTGTAAACTGTTGCATTTCAACTGTAAGGAACTACAATAAATAATTATATAATTAAATATACTGTATAAATTAAGTAAATAAATAAATATATCGGAATATAATAATCACTTCCCGTTTATTTTCTTGCCGTTACATATGCCTATACATAAGCAACTGTATGGGCGAAGCTTATTAACTATCAATACACTAGTTTCACTGGCGTCGTGCCCGCTGAACCACCAAAGGTACAAATTGTTCGAACCTGCTGCCATTGTGTGGCTAGGACTTTGGCACACCCCTGGTATAAGACTTACCGCCGTGAGTGTACTTGTGTTATGTACGTACGAACTCCTTCTCCCCTTCAGTGTGTGTGTGTAGAAAAGAGTACAAAGGAAATAGAGCAACAACAGATCTAGTGACTCTTCTAGGCTGCTTGTCCTCCAAAACACTGAGGATCCAGTGACCAAACGGTAGTTTAGAGTGGGTAAGGAACATTGGAAAGGGAACTACTGCCCTGGAACTAATGTCCGTGGCAGGATTAGGAAGTTAGTAGGGGCCAGATCGTGTGTGTGTGTGTGTGTGTGTGTGTGTGTGTGTGTTTGTGTTTTTTTTGCAGGCTTTGAGTATTGTATATTATACCGCCTTATTGTTATTATTATTTCTAATTATTGTTATCACTATTATGCATATAATAGGTTAAGGGCTTAGGTATACCGTTCATTCAAGACTCTTTAAATGTTGGAATATCTGTTCAAAACTTATACAAATTATGAAGGGCAGCACATATACAGCACACAATGAATTTCATGGTAATCTATTTATAATTTTGTTTATGAATTTAAAAAAAAAAAAAAATCACTGATTATTTGTATATGTTTTGCAACTATCCTTTGCAGCATGTGGCTCATATTTTTGTCTGATTATTTATTTTACATATCGAGAAAGATTTAGTCTTCTACAAAAGTTTTTTGTGGATATAATAATGCCGGTGTGAGTTTTTTATTAGACTTATTTTATTATTTTTTCATTGTTTGAATACATGCAATAAAAGTTCAGAGTGCCACAGGAGGTTATCTATGCATCATTTTCTTCCTTAAAGTGTCAACTTTAAAATGAGTCCTTTTGCATTGAATTCCGACAAAAATATTAGTTATATCAGTTTAAACAATGAAAAACTTAGTTTAGAGAAAACTTGCATCAAAGTTTGTCAACGCTGTACTACAGTCTGTATAAAGTTGTTACCGTATATATTGTGTGATCGTGATCAATTGATCTTGGCTTTAACATGAACAGCAATTAGGTTGATTTGCCAGATATCGCTTTCTAAAGCAAAACAAAATAAAACTATGGAATAGAATCTGGAAAAAATAGGGGAAAAGCGGTGTAGGGCAAGTTAGTTTACAAGTTAGCGTCACCCACGTGTTCAGGCAGTGCATTTAATTCATTCCCAGCCTGTATATTATGGCATAGATGCCCATAGAGCAAAACAAACTTAGAGAATGGTTGCCATCATGTGGAGGAATTTTATGAGACTCCTTTCTAATGTTTTGGTTATTTAAGGCGCCAAAGGACCTAGGCCTGTTAGTGACCTGAAGAAGCTATCTGCGAAACGTTGTCAATAGTGTTCCTCCTCATAAGGTGTTTATATTCACCTTATTTATAGAATTTATATTTTAGTGCTGTTCGTTAAATTATGGTAAAGCAAAATTCCAGAATCAATGGTTATATAAACCGAATTAATTAATGCCATCAGTTTGGGTCGGTAGTAACATATTCCACACCAGTTATGTGTGTTGTATCCCTCTCTCTCTCTCTCTCTCTCTCGCTCTCTCGCTCTCTCACACAAATACACACAACAGTTACTCTTTCCTAATCACACACTTATATACAGATTACTATCTTTTGCGTACGATTTACTCTCCTTTATGAGTGGCCATGCACAAAGCGCCCCCAAGCGGACCTGTCTCCATGAAAAAGGACAACCCGTGCCAGTTTATTTAAGGACTTACAGGATTCACCACTCGACTTTGGGTCTGTCTAACTCTGAGACCCTCTATGTATCTTTTTAGCACCATCTTTTCAACAGTAGTGAATAGCTAGTTCATCCACCAACTAGCTTCACCTTTAGGTGAGCAGTAAGGATTTGTATAAAGTTTATTCTCCTAGCCAGGTTGCCGACCGAGGCTGACGAATCTCATCCATCCGTATTTCAATAAGATGGTCTCTCCTAGATAGGTTGCCGAGCAAGGCTAATGAGTCTCATCCATGTGGAACTTCACAAGGTAGTCTCCCATAGATGGGTTGCTGACCAAGGCTTACAATTCCCATCCATCCATATATTCACTTTATACAGATATACTTCATATACTGTACATGCATACACATTTCAAATATACTATACAGTATATACCGAATATATATATAATTATATGCTCACTCTTTCACACACAGACACACACGTCCACTGCACCATAATACAATTCTCGCGACCTACACAATAATTTCTGAGAGCCAGCCAGTATTTCGGCGTCCTGCACACCTCGTCATTATCATCAACACCTAAACAACTACACTGATACAATACACTCCCATTATTAAACCACGGGAACATATATTAGGAAATGTATATAGAAATTTGAATTAAAATTAAGAAATAGTATGTGGCTTAACAAAACATAGAGCAAAAAAGGATAAAGAAATATTGAACGTATCACCAACACTTATAGGGGAGGTGTTTAGTTTCCTCCCTAAACTTAAATCAAGCTAAAAATTACACTCCCTATACCCCCTTTAAAGATAAATTTTTAAATTTTTCGGTAGAAAAAATTCCAGGCCGAAGGCCGGTTCCTCTTAAATTACAGGCTCGGTATCGCTTGCCAGGAAAAAAATAGACGCCTGAATGACAGGAAAGGTCTTAAAATTGACAGAAATGGGGCGAATGTTCTTAAAATCGCCAAACTAATGGGGCGACTGTCTTAAAATCTCAAAAGCAATGAAGCTAAACATGAAGGAGAAAGGGGTCCAGAACAAAATCCCTGAAGTCGATATCTCTCCTTAAATGACTAAACTGATACACATAAACATCAATTAGTAAACCATTGAAATAAATGGTAACAATTGGAAGAAAGAGTTAATACATGCATACTATTTGTCACCAACCCACCAAGTAACTTCCAAATAATGAAATCAAAGAAAGAAATGACATAAAAAAGTGCATCAAACTATAATATACAGTCATAAACAACTACAATGATACGCGACACAAGACACTTAAGGGAGCCCACCTCGCTTTTATTCTCTTTCTCTCCCTCTCTTTGGCTTGTATCTATTCGGCCCCATTCAGCCTACTGTTTTAAGACATTTACCCCCATCCAGGTGTCCATATTTTTCTGGCGAGCGGTAGCGAGCCAGCATATATATATTATTTATAATATCTAATATAGAATATTTATAGAATATATAATATTCCCAGCTTTCGGCCTGGAATATTTTCTATAATATAATGTGCAAATTTAGCTTGAAGGGAGTTTGGTGTGTATTTATTATATTTTGAAGAACCTCTGGAAGGTTTATTTATTGTATATACTTATTTATTATTTTGAGCCTATTGGGGATACTTTAAATCCTTTGTTACCATCAGGGGTATTTAGAAACCTTTAGTTTAGTTGCTTCAACCTCTGCAGTTGTCTTTTGAGTTAGCTGTGGGCAGAAAACTAATTTTGGAGAGGTAATTATAAGAGTGAGAGAACAATATTTCTTATTGCTAATCTGGCAACCTCTGCGCCATATGTGCGTGAAAGGGTTAACCCTAGGGAAAAAATTGTGAAACATTGCTAAAAAATGACAAGCAAGTAATAACTTCAATATTTAGTAAACAAAATATCTTAACCCACAAGACTATGAGATGTATATTAGGCACCTCTATGAGATGTATATTAGGCACCTCTATGAGATGTATATTAGGCACCTCTATGAGATGTATATTAGGCACCTCTATGAGATATATATTAGGCACCTCTATGAGATATATATTAGGCACCTCTATGAGATGTATATTAGGCACCTCTATGAGATGTATATTAGGCACCTCTATGAGATGTATATTAGGCACCTCTATGAGATATATATTAGGCACCTCTATGAGATATATATTAGGCACCTCTATGAGATATATATTAGGCACCTCTATGAGATATATATTAGGCACCTCTATGAGATATACTGTATATTAGGCACCTCTATGAGATGTATATTAGGCACCTCTATGAGATGTATATTAGGCACCTCTATGAGATATATATTAGGCACCTCTATGAGATATATATTAGGCACCTCTATGAGATATATATTAGGCACCTCTATGAGATGTATATTAGGCACCTCTATGAGATGTATATTAGGCACCTCTATGAGATGTATATTAGGCACCTCTATGAGATGTATATTAGGCACCTCTATGAGATGTATATTAGGCACCTCTACGAGATGTATATTAGGCACCTCTATGAGATGTATATTAGGCACCTCTATGAGATGTATATTAGGCACCTCTATGAGATGTATATTAGGCACCTCTATGAGATGTATATTAGGCACCTCTATGAGATGTATATTAGGCACCTCTATGAGATGTATATTAGGCACCTCTATGAGATGTATATTAGGCACCTCTATGAGATGTATATTAGGCACCTCTATGAGATGTATATTAGGCACCTCTATGAGATGTATATTAGGCACCTCTATGAGATGTATATTAGGCACCTCTATGAGATGTATATTAGGCACCTCTATGAGATGTATATTAGGCACCTCTATGAGATGTATATTAGGCACCTCTATGAGATGTATATTAGGCACCTCTATGAGATGTATATTAGGCACCTCTATGAGATGTATATTAGGCACCTCTATGAGATGTATATTAGGCACCTCTATGAGATGTATATTAGGCACCTCTATGAGATGTATATTAGGCACCTCTATGAGATGTATATTAGGCACCTCTATGAGATGTATATTAGGCACCTCTATGAGATGTATATTAGGCACCTCTATGAGATGTATATTAGGCACCTCTATGAGATGTATATTAGGCACCTCTATGAGATGTATATTAGGCACCTCTATGAGATGTATATTAGGCACCTCTATGAGATGTATATTAGGCACCTCTATGAGATGTATATTAGGCACCTCTATGAGATGTATATTAGGCACCTCTATGAGATGTATATTAGGCACCTCTATGAGATGTATATTAGGCACCTCTATGAGATGTATATTAGGCACCTCTATGAGATGTATATTAGGCACCTCTATGAGATGTATATTAGGCACCTCTATGAGATGTATATTAGGCACCTCTATGAGATGTATATTAGGCACCTCTATGAGATGTATATTAGGCACCTCTATGAGATGTATATTAGGCACCTCTATGAGATGTATATTAGGCACCTCTATGAGATGTATATTAGGCACCTCTATGAGATGTATATTAGGCACCTCTATGAGATGTATATTAGGCACCTCTATGAGATGTATATTAGGCACCTCTATGAGATGTATATTAGGCACCTCTATGAGATGTATATTAGGCACCTCTATGAGATGTATATTAGGCACCTCTATGAGATGTATATTAGGCACCTCTATGAGATGTATATTAGGCACCTCTATGAGATATATATTGGGCACCTCTATGAGATATAAATTAGGCACCTCTATGAGCTATATATTAGGCACCTCTATGAGCTATATATTCGGCACCTCTATGAGCTATATATTCGGCACCTCTATGAGCTATATATTCGGCACCTCTATGAGCTATATATTCGGCACCTCTATGAGCTATATATTCGGCACCTCTATGAGCTATATATTAGGCACCTCTATGAGCTATATATTAGGCACCTCTATGAGCTATATATTAGGCACCTCTATGAGCTATATATTAGGCACCTCTATGAGCTATATATTAGGCACCTCTATGAGATATATATTAGGCACCTCTATTAGCTATATATTAGGCACCTCTATGAGCTATATATTAGGCACCTCTATGAGCTATATATTAGGCACCTCTATGAGATATATATTAGGCACCTCTATGAGATATATATTAGGCACCTCTATGAGATGTATATTAGGCACCTCTATGAGATATATATTTGGCACCTCTATGAGATATATATTTGGCACCTCTATGAGATATATATTTGGCACCTCTATGAGATATATATTTGGCACCTCTATGAGATATATATTTGGCACCTCTATGAGATATATATTTGGCACCTCTATGAGATATATATTTGGCACCTCTATGAGATATATATTTGGCACCTCTATGAGATATATATTTGGCACCTCTATGAGATATATATTTGGCACCTCTATGAGATATATATTTGGCACCTCTATGAGATATATATTTGGCACCTCTATGAGATATATATTTGGCACCTCTATGAGATATATATTTGGCACCTCTATGAGATATATATTTGGCACCTCTATGAGATATATATTTGGCACCTCTATGAGATATATATTTGGCACGGCACCTCTATGAGTATTTGGCACCTCTATGAGATATATATTTGGCACCTCTATGAGATATATATTTGGCACCTCTATGAGATATATATTTGGCACCTCTATGAGATATATATTTGGCACCTCTATGAGATATATATTTGGCACCTCTATGAGATATATATTTGGCACCTCTATGAGATATATATTTGGCACCTCTATGAGATATATATTTGGCACCTCTATGAGATATATATTTGGCACCTCTATGAGATATATATTAGGCACCTGTATGAGATATATATTAGGCACCTCTATTCAGATGGGAAGTAAAATGGAGACGAACGTAACGAAATAATATAAAGTGTAATTAGGCACCTCTATGAGATATATATTAGGTACCTCTGAGATATATATTAGGCACCTCTATGAGATATATATTAGGCACCTCTATGAGATATATATTTGGCACCTCTATGAGATATATATTAGACACCTCTATGAGATATATATTAGGCACCTCTATGAGATATATATTAGGCACCTCTATGAGATATATATTAGGCACCTCTATGAGATATATATTAGGCACCTCTATGAGATATATATTAGGCACCTCTATGAGATATATATTAGGCACCTCTATGAGATATATATTAGGCACCTCTATGAGATCTATATTAGGCACCTCTATGAGATCTATATTGGCACCTCTATGAGATCTATATTAGGCACCTCTATGAGATCTATATTAGGCACCTCTATGAGATCTATATTAGGCACCTCTATGAGATCTATATTAGGCACCTCTATGAGATCTATATTAGGCACCTCTATGAGATCTATATTAGGCACCTCTATGAGATCTATATTAGGCACCTCTATGAGATCTATATTAGGCACCTCTATGAGATCTATATTAGGCACCTCTATGAGATCTATATTAGGCACCTCTATTAGCTATATATTAGGCACCTCTATTAGCTATATATTAGGCACCTCTATTAGCTATATATTAGGCACCTCTATTAGCTATATATTAGGCACCTCTATTAGCTATATATTAGGCACCTCTATTAGCTATATATTAGGCACCTCTATTAGCTATATATTAGGCACCTCTATTAGCTATATATTAGGCACCTCTATTAGCTATATATTAGGCACCTCTATTAGCTATATATTAGGCACCTCTATTACTATATATTAGGCACCTCTATTAGCTATATATTAGGCACCTCTATTAGATATATATTAGGCACCTCTATTAGATATATATTAGGCACCTCTATTAGATATATATTAGGCACCTCTATGAGATATATATTGGCACCTCTATGAGATATATATTTGGCACCTCTATGAGATATATATTTGGCACCTCTATGAGATATATATTTGGCACCTCTGAGATATATATTTGGCACCTCTATGAGATATATATTTGGCACCTCTATGAGATATATATTTGGCACCTCTATGAGATATATATTTGGCACCTCTATGAGATATATATTTGGCACCTCTATGAGATATATATTTGGCACCTCTATGAGATATATATTTGGCACCTCTATGATCTATAATATTTGGCACCTCTATGAGATAAATATTTGGCACCTCTATGAGATAAATATTTGGCACCTCTATGAGATATATATTTGGCACCTCTATGAGATATATATTTGGCACCTCTATGAGATATATATTTGGCACCTCTATGAGATATATATTTGGCACCTCTATGAGATATATATTTGGCAC
>JBAKBP010021066.1:0-41375 GCA_037953745.1 Lithodes maja | reverse complement strand
GGCAAAGAAACGGCGGTTTCTAGCTTGACGGAGAGTTATTAGGGGTTTCTTGAGAGGGCGTAAGCTACGATAATTCAGTTTTGTGGCAAAGGCTGTGCGGATGGTTCTAATGGCCACATTACCCAACAAATTAAGATTATTTTGCTTCAGTTGGCATGCAGTCAGACGAGGATTGCCCTCAATCTGCCGCTTAAGCACTACTAGGGTCCTGGCACTTATTTTACTCGGCCTACCAGACCTCGGCTTATGGCCGACGTCGGCAGCGTCACCCGCCTCTCTCAACTTCTTCGTCCACCGCTGTATTGTAAGCAAATTCACACCCGTCAGCCGAGAAATCTCTGAATTTGAATGGCCAGCCTTGTGAAGGCCCCAATGGCTGCAATGTCAGAGGTTTTCAAGTGCTTACCCCTGGGCATTGTCTAGATATAAGTGCAAAACCGACTGCTAGTGTACGATATTTGGGTAATCCAGTGGGCCCACCAGCGGAGCACATCCACTCGTCACGGGGGTAAGACAATGACTAAGGGACGATTAGTCATCTCCCCAGCAATGCGGGAGGCCTGCTCTAGTTGCCAGACGTACGAAAACGGGAATCCCACGATAAACACGAGGCAGAATCGTCCAGTACCATTACAGGCCGAAAGTTTTGACGTGGCCCCAAACGCGACATAACTTTCGGCCCCCACTTGTAAATGATTATAGGGAGAGCTAATAACAGCTAACCTGCCTACCTATTGTAGGGTTCGCTACTCTTATAGTGGCCCCGAGGAGCACGCCACCCCTCGTTCTGTGGCACCAATGGGGCTCAAGCAGGTTATTCAAATATTTCGCCAGTGTATCGTACGTGTGCTTCTCAAAATTGTTCAGAAATATATATACAGTATATAGATAGATATATATATATATATATATATATATATATATATATATATATATATATATATATATATATATAGATAGTGTAGTGGCAAGCCTCAAGGGACGGTTTACAGATATTCCTTCATGCCAGCTGGGTCCAGGGGGGAGGGGAAAGGGGAAGAGGAGCTGCTTAAGGGGCCCACCTCGTTTTGTGTTTTTCTCTCTCTCCCTCTCTCTCTCTGCTTTGCATCCATTCGGCCCCGTTCAGCCTACTGTTTTAATTCGTTTATCCCCATTCAGGTGTCGATTTTTTCCTGGCGAGCGGTAGCGAGCCAGCATATATAAATAAATGTTTTTTACAGCAGTCTAAATTTGTACATTTTTCGATAGAAAAATTTCTCAGGCGAAGCCGGATTTCTCCATTCAATGGTGGATCGCTATCGGTCGCCAGGAAGAAATCGACACCTGGATGGACTTACACGTCTCAAAACAGTAGGGTGAATGCGACCGAATGGATACCAGCCATAAAAGGAGAAAAGGAGAGAAAAAAGCAGGTCATCCCCCTTAACTCTATACTATATAGTTTCAGCAGGGTTTGTTGGATTTCTCTGTTTGACCCGTTTTGCCCATTCACTACCAAAGACGTCCTTTTCATCATATTCTGGCTACTATTGAACGAGTTGATTCAGTTTCAAAAGGGCCTCCAGCAATTAACAGGCTTCGAACTATCTCACTTAACCCTTTTTTCTACCACCGATCCTTCTTAAGCTGCATAAAGTCTTCTAAATATAGCTCGAATAAAATTTAAAAGACTGGCCGGTACAGAAGGGTTAATTTAGCGATTTTAAGATGTTTCGAACCATTATTTTGGCGAATATTGATGGTTTCGCTTCATTCAGGTGTCGATGTTTTCCTGGCCAGGGATAGGGTGCCTGCAATATATAAACTACCGGCCTTTGGTCCAAGGTGTGAAATGAATGCCAAGTCCATTATTGTTAGTCGTCATTGGTGTATAGACAAGTTTAAATATAGGGTTTATAGCTTCAATTATGTCTTTGGACGTGATAAAATGGCCAAAGCAATGCTACAGCATGTTAATTTTCTTGTATTCCTTCTCATACTCAATCAAGGTTTCAAACAAAATTACTCCGGTTTAACACCCTGCTTTGGCCGGAAGCAATTTATATCGAAAAATGAACCCGGTGCGTAGTATTTTGTCTGAGGGGACATTATCATTTCACAAGTAGGAAGGTCTAGGGAGGCTATAGCAGAGTACCGGTAGCAAACGAAAACCGAGTCCATTAGTTTTAGTCTATATTATTGTTTATATGAATATATAATTATGGTTTATAGTTCAATATATGTTTTTTGAAGTAAGAAATTGGCCAAAGCAATGTTATTCCATGTTCATTTGTCGTATTCCGTCTCATATTCATTTAAGTCGTCAAACAAAATTGCTCCAATTTGACACATTGGGCTATTGTAATGTTTTTCCAGCTGATGGTAAACCGAATCCCATAGCAGGGAATTGCCCGATACTTCATGGAAAAATATGAAACTACAATGGTTCTACCTCATATTCACCCCTTCTGTACCGACGCCGTTCTTTTAACCTTTGTAGTGGCTACTAATAGACGATTATATTCAGTTATTCAGTTATTACCAGACTTCGAACCATCTCATTTAACCATTGTTATTACCTCAGATTCTTCTTAAACTGCACAAAATCGTCTAAATAAAGTTAGAATAAAATTAATAAGACGTCGTTGGTACAGAAGAGGTTAAGGGGAGATGGGTCGTTTTTCCGGTTCCCCTGCTCTGCTCCCTCATGCTTAACCCATTAGTTTTCAGATTATATGACGTTCGGCCCGTTACTTTGGCGATTTTAAAACCTTCGAGTTTCGCCCCTTTTATTTGTCAATATTAAGACTTTTCGTCATTTAGGTGTCGATTTATTCCTGGCGAGCGAGAGCGAGCCTGTAATTTATGGGGAACTGGCCTTCGGCCGGGACATTTGTCTGCCGAAAAAATACAAATATATTTTGAAGAGGGATCTATTTTTTTATGTTTTTTTTTTAGTTTGATTGGGGTCTTGAGAGGAAACTAGAAAAATAATTAATACATGAAAAAATCGATCAAAACGTGAATCATCCCCCCATTAAGGCCAACTTTTCGTAAATAACAACATATTTCGCTACAAACAAATTCATAATACCCAAATAATCAATATATGGACATGGCAATTTACCAATATAGACTATAGTAGGGGGCCTACAGAGGGCACAAACAAAATGTGGTTGAACATTGGTGTAGGTCCTTTGTTGACAGCGGTTTACCGATCCCCCACTACCAGCTGTTTCCAGGAGAGAGAGAGAGAGAGAGAGAGAGAGAGAGAGAGAGAGAGTTTGAGTTTGTGTGTGAGAGTCAAGAGAGAGAGAGATGATATCGCTGCATTACGACAGGCGACCTAATGCCAGTAACGAGCAAGGCTATACATAAATCAAAGATCTGGGCGAGGCAGGCAAGAGGGAGGGCACGCTAAAAGGTAGGTAGGTAGGTAGGTAGGTGTGTAGGTAGCTGAGCAGGTAGGTAGGTGGGAGGGAGGGTTGGTAGGTTGGTTTGTAAATGGGTGGGTAGGTAGGTAGGTTGGAGGGTAGGTGGGAGGGAGGGTGGGTAGGTAAGTTGATACGTAGGTTGGTATGTAGGTAGGTAGGTGTGTAGGCAGATAGGTAGGTACGTAGGTTGGTAGGTAGGTAGGTGGGAGGGTGCAGCAGGGAAGAGATATTGGGGGTCTACAGGCTCAAGGGAACACACATATACACGCTCATAGACGAATACACATATGCCATTACACGCACACGCACATACTGATACAAGTACATAGGCTCACATACCAATAAACACACAAACATAAACACACACGTAAGGAAACACACACAAACACAAAAAAAAAGAAACGTATTCACATACATAATATGCTCACATACGAATAAAGAAACACCAACACACACACACACACCACAACACTCTTGACCTTATTTTGACAGACATGGATGAGCAGTACCTCCCACCTGAACCTTTACCTCCTGTGGGACGCAGCACTCATCTCTCTGTGTTCTGGTCACCTGCCCCTACCACCTCCCATCAACAGACCCCGTCATCCGGACCTACCGACCAACGCCAGACTCTGCAATGCGGGGGTTCGGGCAGTGGTTGGTTCATTACCCGTGGACGGAGGTTCTCACTGAAGAAGATGTTAATGCCAAATGGGACAACTTTGTATCTACCACCACCGAAGCCTACCACCACTTCTTCCCCACCAAGAGGACCAAAATGCACCCCTCTGACGTCCCATGGATTACTCCTCGGATCAAGAGACTGATGCAGAATCGGAACAAGGCCTTCTACACGGACAACAATCGCTACAAGGACCTACGCAACATTGTGATAAGGAAAATCCGTTGGGCGAAGAAGTCCTACTACCCTACAAAGATTCATCATTTAAAACAAACCAATATCAGTCAGTGGTACTCTAAAATTAAGAATCTTTGTGGCTTAAGTAGTGGGACTCCTTCGATCCCCTGTGTTTCCCATGTCCCTCGTGTAGATGCACCTGAACTGATAAATAATCACTTCTCTACCATCTGCCAAACCCTCCCCAAACTAGACCGCACCAACCTCCCTGCCTTCCTCCCATCCCCTTCCCCCCCAGTAACTGTCAAGAATTTGAAGTGGCCAAAAAGCTTTCCAGTTTCAAATCAAAAAGATCAACAACCCCAGTAGACCTACCCATGAAAATATACAAAGAATTTTTGGTGGAATTTGCCACCCCCCTTTGCTCGATAATTAATGCCTCCTTAAGGCAAAGTAAATGCCCTGCAGACTGGAAAACTTCATACGTCACTCCAATCCCCAAAACCCCCTCCCCACATTCTCTTAATGAACTCAGACCAATTGCCATTATGCCCATCCCTAGTCTAATCTGTGAGGACTTTGTATTCACCTGGGCTTACTCACAAATCCGTCACTTGATAGATCCCCAACAGTTTGGCAACGTAAAAACCTCCTCCACCACTCAGTCTTATTAGCTTCCTAGATTATATTTACACAAATCTTGAGAAGAGAAAGACTTCCCTCGCCCTTGCCTTTATTGACTTCAGGAAAGCATTTGACCTTGTTGACCACACCATCATCATCAACAAAGCCATAAAGTTGGGGCTACATCCTACCCTGGTTGCGTGGTTGACCGACTTCCTTAGTGACAGACGACAAGCAGTGCGATACCAAGGCTTCATCTCCACCTTCCTAGACATCACATGTGGAGTCCCACAGGGCACAAAGATGGGGCCTCTATTGTTCCTCATCTTGATTAATGATGCCCGAAAGGACACCCCATTCCACTGGAAGTACGTGGACGACTCGACAGTCGGCATTACTGTCGATAACACCTCCCCTAACTATGACCCCCTACAAGAGATCCTCGACCGTCTTCAAGCCTGGACCACAGACAATCATGTGACTATCAATCATGACAAGACAATGGTCATGCACATCAACACTTCCGTTACCGACCTTCCTCCACCCACTGTCACAATTGGTCCTCATCCCCTTCAGCTTGTTGAGTCCACCAAACTCCTCGGAATCACTGTGGACAACAAACTGAACTGGAAGAAACATGTAACTACCACAGTCAGGACCGCCACTTACAAGTTGTTTATGCTAAGGCGGTTGAGATCCCTGGGGGCGCCGGAGAATGAGCTGAAGAGTATATATAACACCTTCATACTCCCTAAGCTCACCTACGCCTCTCCCGCCTGGTCCTCCTCTCTAACCCTAACACAACAATGTCAACTGGAGAGAGTTCAGAGGAGGGCATGCAGGATCATCCTGGGTGGCACATATCCAGGGTACGAGGAAGCTCTCACCACCCTTAGCATACCTGCACTCTCAACCCACCACTACAACACACTCAAACAGTTTGCATCTAAGCTGCTTGTTCACCCACGACACAGAAACTTACTTCCACCAGACGCCCCTAGACCTACACGTGCAGCTCGTCATTTCAACACACTCCAACCAATAAGAGCAAGAACTGACAGATATAAAAATAGTCCTATCCCAACCATTGTTAATATTATTAATAATGTGTAATAACGGCCTGTCACACCATATATACCCGCCCACCTTTAATAATATATGCATAAGTGTGTGTGCGTGTGTGTATTAGAATATAATTATGTATGTATTTGCTTGAGTTTGTTTATGTATATGTGTATATATGTATCTATGTATGTGCAGTATATGTGTATGTATGTGTGCGTATATGTGTATGTATGTATGCGTTATTTATGTATATATATATGTGTCTATAGTGTATACTGTTTGTGGTTCGAGCCCGGCTGAGAGTATCAGGTAGGATAAGAGAAGAGCATATAAGCATGTAATGTGCATATATTTATGTATATGTATGTCTGTGTGTATGTGCTGTCAATTGTTCGAGCCCGGTTGAGAATATAAGGTATATAATATATATATGTACTGTACGTGTATTTATATGGTCATATGCACATATGTATGTAAGTATACGTACATATGAGCGAGAACATATTGCTCACTAGCGCAACTTCTGATTATAAATCTATGCATAAGCATTATCTATTATTAAGTGTTCGCGTATCTTCATCCATGTATTTCCACCCTTAACAATAGAACGCCCAGCTCTTCCATATTTCGCCTTCTATCACACACACACACACACACACACACACACACACACACACACACACCTACACTACCGAGGATTAACCTCCCATTGTAGTACCTGCACCCTCTTTACCCTGACCATACCAAAACAGTTTCTGTATGTATATATGTTTGTGTGCATACGTGAGCGTTTGTGTATACGGACTTGTGCACACTTACTGCATGTTCTTATGTTCCTATATATGTATGTATATGTATGTGCGCACGTACGTGTATATACGTATGTTCTGTATATGAGTAAGTAAATAAATGTGTATATGTACTGTATATCACTTACTCTCATGGTTATTTTATGATAATTTGTATTCTGCACATGCATCATTATTGTATTTATTTATTTTGTTTGTAAACTAAGCTTACCATCCTCATATCTGTACATCTCATGTTCATCCACTAAATTGTAAAATGTGTATTTTCAGCTCATGAGGCTGCCATTCTTTAATAAACCGTTTATTATTATTATTATTATTATTACACACACACGCACACACAATAGACTACCATGGGAAGGAGTCAGCTGGGAAGGAAATGTGTGAGAGGAGGACAATGAAGGAAAAGGACAGGAGGAAGGAGGGAAGCACTATGATAGTGAAGAAGGGTATACACGGGGGGGGGGGGGGGGGTAGTAGTGCTATACCCTGTTCCAAAAAAGTAGACCTAAACTCTTAAACATTAACCTCTATAACTCACACTTTCATTCTCACCCTCTCTCTCTCTCTCTAAATCTGGCAAATGTGCTTCAATGAAGATAAGTGTAAAGTACTGCACATCGGATACCGCATTGTAAAAGCAGACTACTCGATGAATGGCACACAGCTAAAGAGTGTAGACAGAGAAAGCGATTTACGAGTAACATTATACAGTAACTTAAAACCAATTCAGCATTGTGCTGAAGTTATGAAGAAGGCAGACAAAATTATAGGTTTCAAAGGTAGATCATTTGAACATAAATCAGAACACATCCTCACCCTTTACAATTCATTAGTTCGCCCTATTTTGGAATATTATCAAAAATATATTGACAAATTGGAACGAGTTCAGAGTTCAACGTAGAGTTACTAAGATGATACCCTGTCTTCGGAACAAACCATACGAGGAACGTCTTAAAGAACTAAATTTATATCCATTAACTAAGCGCAGAATGAGAGGTGACCTTATTCAAGTTTTCAAGATCATTAAAGGCATGGACAACATGAACTGTGGTAAATAGTTTACGATTGACCAATAAAACTACACACATGGAAATGGCTGCAAAATCATTGGTAAATCATTCAATTCTAATGAATCCAAGAATTTCTTCTTTAATCGAGTCATCTACTTGTGGAATGGGCTTCCTCGAGATGTCATAGACTGCAACACCGTTGATTCCTTCAAAGTTCGCCTAGACAAGCACCTTGCCCTGAACCCAAGGTTGACTGTATTTGTAATTAACTAAATAATTAACTGAATAATTAACTAAATAATTTATTTAGTAGTGTTGGTTCAATAACCTAATAGATCTTAATATAATTTCCCCTGCCATGGACTAAGCCCCAGGGCAGCACTTCCTTCTCACATCTTTCCCACATTCTCTCCGAAATACTGTTGCAACACTTGCAACAGCAGTATTTTGGAGGAAAAGTAACCTCGAGGGGTCGCATGACCTGTTGTTGCTTGTTTCCGTTGTACTTCTTTGTACCCCTTTGTACTCTCTCTCTCTCTCTCTCTCTCTCTCTCTCTCTCTCTCTCTCTCTCTCTCTCTCTCGCTCAAACTACGTGGTCAGCTCATTCAAGAGTCTAGACTATCTCCCCGGAATGGATCGCAAGGTGTACGAGATGCTAACTATTCATGATCTCTTTATCTCGCTCTCTCTCACCCTCACTTTCTCACACACACACACACTTTCACTCTCTCTCGCTCTTACTCTCACACACACTCTCTCTCTCTCTCTCTCTCTCCCCACTATCCATCTCCCTCCACCAGAGTTTTTGCAAGGCCTCCATTGAGCCTGCCTTCCATAAATCACGGCCATTCGTTCTGAGGGTGATGCATGGGAGTCCCGATTTCTGTCACCTATTGTGCTGCCCTTTTCTTGGACTAAACTCTTTCAGTACCGGTGCCGTTCGTTTATTAGACGACTAGTATTAGACGACTTTAATCAATTTGAAAATGGCCTCAGGCAATTAAAATGCTTCAAACTATCTCTCTTAACCATTTTTACTACCACAAATCCTTCTTAACCCATTGGTTGCGGGGACCGATTTTGCACGCCATGGCAATTTATAGCAATTTACAGGCTCTTAAAGCTTGTGGAGACGAGTGCGAGTGAGCTGGAGCATGGCAGGCCCCCGGCCGCTCTCCAGCCCAGCAGCCGGGGCACTAAGGGATTATCAGCCATGTCTCATATGCAGCGCTGTCAAATGCAAATGTAGCGCCGCATTAGCGACATTCGCTCAGTATTAACTGATATTTGCCGATGTCTATGGTAGCGCTGCGGATGAACCCAGCAAGCTACGAACCTCATTCTGGGGTCATTTTGAAGCTATTTTCTTCTAGTTTTGGGTTAAATACATTTAATTTCATTCAGACACTTGTTCAATCATTCATGAGTGCCTGAATGAGCCCTAATATAGCGGAAATAATTATGCCCTCACCGTAAGTATTAAACTGCATAAAATTATCTAAATATAGCTACAATACAATTTATAAGACGTCGCTGGTACAGAAGGCGTTAATCCTTACAGTACCGGCTACGTCTTTTTGTTTGTATTTCAACTGCATTTAGACTATTGAGATGACGGGATTGCAAGCAACCAAGTTAGCAATCCCCTCAGATACACTCATAAAACAAGCAGAGACTCAACCAACCAGAGTCAGGATAGCAAACATAAAGGAGAACAAAAGAACGAAGAAGAGGGCACATATCCGGACCGAGAAAGAAATAACGCAGTCCAGCATGAATAATCCACGTTCTTCATGGGATCCGCAGATAACGCAGTCTACCCACCTTTATCAACGCCACCTACCGGAACCTACAGCAAATACAGGGCCACGTATTGAGCATAAACTGTTTCCGAGCCAATCACAGGGGCCCATCCTGGACCAATCACAGGGCCCGAGATACGTGAACAAGGTGTACCCACCCCAGGAACCAGATTTGAAATATGATGAGGAAGAATTTATGCTAATACCTCATGAACATCCAATGGCATATCTCAACGGGACCAAGAGAATCACCTCTACAGTGCAGAGAATCGACTACATCGACAATAGCTGATAAATAAAGAGTTGAGAAAACATTGCATGCAACATTAAAAATCAAGGAAAAGATGAATTCATGAAAAAACATTTATCCTGCCCCATGAAAGCTCTCTAAAAATATGAGTGCAATCTTAAGAAATAAAGCATAACTGTGTTCATATATTCCTATGTTTATTATAATTTTAAGACAATTATTAACTTCACAATAATTAAACAATCGGAATCCCCATGTCCCTATTAGTCCGAAATTAATTAAATTAGATTCAAATTATCATCAAAATATAGCCTGACTGAAATTTATGATCGGTAGGCAAACACGAGGAAATACCTTCCACTAGCATTAGCTTTTAGTGGGTATATTACCGTGTCGGAGTTACTTCTGAATAGGGCTAGCCTTACCTTTTGATACCTTTTGATGTGTTCGCCACTCTTCTAGCGGCACCAAGGAGCGCAACGCCCCTCGTTATGGCTCGTTATAAACAGTCCAACGAGTGTGGCGACCCAGCAGTGTGTTAGAGGAACTTGAAGTGACCGTCTCTAGTTGTGTGTGAGAGGCAGTTCCCTTTGGTGTCCAAACGAAGTAGGAAATACAAGTCCTACGCCGTCCAGATCCCCTCTCTTGGATATCACTTCTCCTCACCACCCATACCCTAAGTATCTCTTTGTTACTATGCTTTGGGAATTATTGTGAAGGTAATATAAAATATGCGAGTATTCAAGTTAACCTTAGTTTAGAGTCCTTTTCAGGACTCTCCTTGCCGAATTTGTTCACGTAGTGAGAGAATCTAACTTCTATCTGTGCAGGTGAATTAAATATATATTATTTGTGTTTTCACCAATTGTAGTCCAAACCATCGTTCTTATATTTTTTATTTACGTTATATACTCTATATTATATTATACTTAATACTTGTTGAATGCTCACAGATTTGATTCAGTTGTGTTATTAATGATTGAGTGTCCAAGTTCGAAGTGAAATGTGTAACGAGAACAATTTTCCTTCCTTAAATTTAAACTCAAACTCAGGACGGTGCTAAGTCCAATTTTAATAAGAGATCGCTTAGAGTAACTAGTCATCCACATTAAAAGTGAAACCCATTCCGTTGAGATTGAATTAATCTATGTTCAAGACTTCTGATATATATATTAGTTCTTGTGAATAATCCAATCAATTACGCTACCCGGTTAATTATATTATTTTCATAACCAAGTTAGGAATTCAGATTACACGTTCCTGTATTCATCAGCCATTATTTCGGCTATATATCAAACACTGTTCTAGTTCTGTGTCTGAATAGTATTCTATACTTATCAACCTGTATTTGGGTTATTATACGTCGCTACTTTGTTCTGCGTCTGTACTTTATTTTATAGTTCATTAGCCCTCGTTCCGGCTATTTATCCGTCACTACTTTGTTCTGTGTCTCATTTTATTTATAGTAGTTTGTTAATTTATTCAAACTCAGTACTTCAATGGGTAATATTACGCTATATAGTTTCACTATGCGTTTGGTGAATCTGATTTCCCCTTTGAGTGTGATTTTAACTAATTTACGATTGAATTTATTTATTGTGTTTCGTGTGAGAGATTATTCACAATTATTTTGTTATAGTTAAATTGTAATTTTAATTATCATAGCATCCAGAGTAAAACGAAGTTTATATATTTTGTTGCTGATATAACGTTGCACTAAATCACATATTTATTTAACGTGACCACAGTACTTTTGACCTTAACCTCTCTTGCGGTACCTTTGACGTTTTTTTTTTTTTTTTTTTTTTTTTTTTTTTCCTAGTGGGGGAAGGGGGAGGAAAGTAGAGGTTTTGGTCAGGAAGGTAAAGTTGGAAATTTTGAAAGAAAGTAGTAGATTAAAAGTTAGTGGGCATACCACCTTACTTTATTTAGGGTAGGGCAACTGTATTATTAAAATAAAGAATACAAAATAAAAAGAAGGATATTTTGGATGTTCACTGCTGGGGAATAGATTAATTTGCTAAGTTATTTGGTCTCCAAATAAATTTGTCTTGGAGAAAAATTGTCTTCCTGCTGGCGTAATTGCAAACTCTACAACCTGTGCGTTATCTGTTGGGTATTTTCTTTTGAACATAGCAGAAGTAAGTTTTTCGAGATCTTCCGCAAATTGATAAAGATTCTTATCTTTTGGCACGTCCGCAAATTGATGAAGATTCTCATCTTTTTGCAAGTGTTTCTTATTCCTTTCGTCAAGTTGAGGGGTTAGAACTGGAGGGGGGGGGGGGAGAAGGAGTGGTCTCTTGATGGTCAGGATTTTCTTCTTCTTCGTCTTCTGGATCTTCTTCGTAGTCTTCACCATCTTCTTCAGCATTGTCCTCCTCTTCAAGGTCTTCTAGGTTGATGGAGGAGTCATCTTCTATGGTGATGTTGGGGTGTTGTTCTGTTTTCCTTCTTGGTTTCTTCTTCTGTTTTCGAAAAACCAATACTTCAGGAGGGATGTAGATGGTTGGTAGTCCGTTATGTTGGAGTATTTGAGGGATTATCTGACATAGATGATGTTTGTTGGGGCCAGCAATGACTGTGGCAGCTTGAATACAGGCATATATACTGGCCATGGTGTCAGGTTCCTCGTTGTGTCTTGGTGACTTGCTGACATGGTGTTTTTGGCGAGCAAGATGTGAGCCTTTTACTGCTGCACCTCCAGGGCCAGTGATTTGGTGAGCTTCTGGTCCTTTCTGTCCGGGTTTGATGTTGAATTCCACTAGTTCACCTTCTCCTAGGGATGGATAATAATTGGAGTTGAATTTAGATATTGATTTGTGATGAACAAATATATCTGTCTTATTATCCAATCTTGTGATGAAACCATAACCCTGTTTTACATTATACCACTTGACAAATCCCGATATAATGGTCTTTATCATAGTGTTGGGGTTGCGGTAGTTGTAGCCCGTGATGTGTGTGCGAGCCTACCTTGCTCGGCGACCCTATTTGTCTTTCGAGCCTGGCGTTCCTATGTGTACCTGATAGATGAACTCAGTTACCCACATTTAGTAATTATTATTTCTCTCGGTATACACTTGACCCGTATATGTATTGTCATCATATATTTTGTGTTTATCTTGTCATTGTATATTTCATGTTTGATGCTTTGTAAGTGACATTATTATTCATTAACCCCTCCAATCCCAGAGACGACTATAGTCACCAGTAGATAAGTAACTCCCCAGTCCCAGCGACGGATATAGTCGTCAGTAATGTACTTTCCTTGTAACTGCCCATACAAGGCTATACCAGTTACCAGGACCGTGTGAGCACTGCTCCGGTTATGGCAACACTTCTCAGCTTACAGTATATGAGACCCACTGAAGGGTGGGAGAGCCAGTGTTGCTTCATCTCTGGAGGTGGAAAGGTGGTCTCTCCTGCCATTTTGGCCACATTGCTTGGGACTGCTGGGGACTTTTATTACTGTATCCTACGGTACAGTACAGGTTAAGGAGTAAAACCTATTTAACTCTTTCAAGTCACATTGATATTACATTGGACTCATACTCCGTAGTTGAGATCCGGATGCCCCATATATATATATTATATGTACCTCTATGTTCATAATAATAAACTAGTGTAATTATCCTGTGTGTTTATTGTGTTTGGAGCGTGATTGAGTAATTTAGAAAGATCAATTTAACTTCTAGTTATGTTCCTGTCGAGCAGGAATTGATTCTAAGTATCCCAAATAAGGAGCTTTATAGAATAAATAATTAAGCGAGTTGGATTACAACCACGCATAACACTATTTTATGAAGCTTAGGAAGGATATATGTTAGTTAAAAGGATATACCCCTTCTGTACCGGCGATGTCTTTTTAAGTTTCTCCTACCGGTATCTATATTTAGACGATTGTGTGCAGTTAAAGAAAGATCTGTGGTAGTAATGCGGAATAAGTGAGATAGTGGCAAGCCTTTTTATTGTTGGAGGCCCTTTTTGAATTGAATGAAATCGTCTATTAGCAGCCGGAATAAATTTAAGGGGGAGGTAGTCACTTTTTATGGACCTCCTTCTTCCTCATGATTATCATATTCGTTTTGAAATTTTAAGACGTTCCTTCCTTTAGTTTGTCGATTTTAACACATTTCGTCCCATATCTTTGTAAATATTTTGACCTTTTGTGTAATTTTGGTGTCGATGTTTTCCTGGCAAGCGGCATCGATCCTGTAGTTTTAAAAAGAACCGGCCTTTGGCCGGAAAATTGCTCTACCGAAAAATGTACAAATTTATCTAGGGGGTGTTATTTTAAGCTTGATGGAGGTCTAGCGAAAACTATAAAACAATAGATTAATATATAAATACATAGACCAAAAAGCAAGCACTACCCCCTTAAAAGGACGGGTACGGTACTGAAGGGGTTAAAAGCTAAATTGCAGTGCCCGGAAACAAACGATTGCATAATATCGGAAATCAGTTAACCTATCCATAACGCTTAAGGCCGGACCACCTCGTTGGGAATAGTCTGTGTGGCCATGAAACTTTATGGAACACCCCCAGAAAAACACCGGAAACAACTGTAACTTAAGGGGAGGTATTTGTTTGTGTTTTTCTGGATCCCCTTCTCCCTCAAGCTTAGCCCCATTAGTTTTAAATGTAAAGACGTTTGCACCATTAGTTATTTTTATTTTATCCCAATCAGTGTAAGTGAATTTTGCTCATTCAATTTTAGCCTCGCTCCTTATCACTCAAGCACGTCTCCACAGGCTATAATGGGCAAATAATTCCAGGATATTTCCAGGACGTTCCAGTACAGCAAACGCTGTAAAAGGGTTAAGACGTTTTGACCCATTTCTTTGTCAGTTTTAAGACCTTTCGTACCATTTAGGTTTATCCTGGCAAGCGATAGCGAGCCTGTAATTTGAGAGGAACCGGCCTTCGGCCGTGAAATCTTTCTACCGAAAACTTTAAAAGTTTATCTCGAAAGGAGATTTTGGGGGTATTTTCTATTTAATGGAGGTTTAGGAAGCAAACTAAAAAAACACCCCTTAAAGCCGGACCACTTCGTTGGGATCAAATGGTCTTTGTGGCCATGAAACTTTAAGTAAACCCCCTCAGCCAAACAGCGGATAGTGTAACTTAAACCTATAGCCTACAACATATTGGTCGGACAAACACTTCCAGCCCCCTGCAACACACACAGTAACACTTCCAGCCCCCTGCAACACACACAGTAACACTTCCAGCCCCCTGCAACACACACAGTAACACTTCCAGCCCCCTGCAACACACACAGTAACACTTCCAGCCCCCTGCAACACACACAGTAACACTTCCAGCCCCCTGCAACACACACAGTAACACTTCCAGCCCCCTGCAACACACACAGTAACACTTCCAGCCCCCTGCAACACACACAGTAACGGTATTATAGCGTCTGTTATCTCGGTCTGTCTCTCTCTCTCTCTCTCACACACATACACACTTTCACTCACTCTCACAATCGCACTCACTCACTCCCACAACCACACTCCCTCACTCACTATCACAAACACACTCACTCTCACGATCGCACTCACTCTCTCCCAGACTCACACTCACTCTCACAACCTCACTCACACTCTCTCTCTCTCTCTTCAGTTATATACTTGTCATACAATTTCCTCTATTCTGGGTTCCGCTATCTTTACTAAAATGTTGTCCTGACCACCTCGTTTGGATCGTAAAGTCTGTGTGGTCAGTGTATGTATGTAAATATGTGTAAATATGTTTACATAATACACCCAAAGAATGCTATACACACCGCACGGTTCTTTTACACATAACCTACACATCTTCCAAATCGCACACGGCACGCACACACAATATTATATTACACAAACACACACACACACACACACACACACGGGTCGCTGTGGTCCAGTGGTTTAAGGTGCTGTGTTTCGTGCTGACCGCAAGGGGCCGGGGAGAGGGTTCGAATCCACCAGAATCCTAAAAAAAAATTTCGGCCATAGCAACGGAGAGAATTGTATCGTGGTTCCTTTCCTAATCAAGCTGCTATCGGCCTGTGTTAGCCTACACATCTTCTTACCAATACAAAGTGCATCTGTGTATGTATTTGGTGGGAAGCCAGGCACCTCACGGTCGCCAAAGGTCGTATGTGACCTCGTAGTTAAGGTAGAATAAGTATTGTACTGTACCTAGGTTTAAGAAAAGCCTCAGGGCTGCAATGAACAATAAACCGACAATTAGTATTATTAGGGGTTCGTCCCCTATGGGGAACCCCTATTGTAATCATTAAACCTGGGTTTTCACCCAAATTCTTCTTACGCGCCGGTTTCGACGCAATAACTCCAGAACCGCTTTTGGATCGGGATCAAACTTTCACAAGAGGTGCGTTTTTGTATTGGGCAACTTTTGATATGTTAAACATCCGGCATGGCGGCCAAACAGGTCCGTGGCAGCCGATTTTCCGAAAAACTTGACGCCTAAATACTGTCTCTCCCACTCACAGGAAACGACTGGGCTTTGACATACGCACTCCCCTACTAATGCTCCGCAAATTTTATAGAGAAGGTTTTGCTTTTGCACGTGGGCTTTTTTCCGGCAATCTTGAAAAAACCTCGAATTCCACTTAAAATTCCACATCTTGAAAACTACGCCGATGATCAAAGCCATGCTTGCGTAGTTGGGTGAGGCTCGCGATTCCGAACGTTTTGATACCAAAAAAATATAAATGGGTGGAATAGTTTGGCAGCATTGAACACTGTCTATTCTTAAAATTACTTTAAAACCGCATTCGCTACCCACACAAAGTTTACCGTCTACAGTCTATAGGCTTCCACGCATCCCCCAGTTTTGCTTAATAACATAATCTCTTTATTATTCAGATCTATAATTTTTTTTTTATTTAACTCTCTCAAACCAGTTCGAGTCCCTACGAATTCCAGCAATTATTTAACCAACCTACCTATACATACCTACCCTACCAAATAATAATGATAAATTCAAATTTATTTTTGGTGAATGACAGAGTATTGGCTAAGGTTTTTAACAATTCCTCCCTTTGCCAAATGCTTAGTTTAATAACAATTATATGGACCTTTAAAGTTTTGGCAATTGCCCGTGTGACTCGTATTTTAACCCTCTTAACACCTTACGAGCGGCCTATGCGGTTTATTTATATGTACCGCCCAGCGGGGTGTTTTTAGCCAAAATAGGGCTGTTTACGTGATCATTTTCATGCCTAAATAACACCCAGAACGTAAAACAAGTATCTATCCCTGAAAGGGCATAAACAGAGCTTTCGAATGACACCATAACGATCCTTTTATGATGGCTAGTTTTCTTGCAATAACCGTGCAACGCGAGTGCAAAAAGCATGTAATTAGGCAATTTCCCCATACAATTCCGTATATAGCGAGTGAGAGAGGGAGGGAGGAGGTGGGATTCGTGTCAGTAGGTTCGCCGCGGTGGTCGGGAACAGTCATACGCTCGCTACTCTCCTGCCACCACTTGTCTCTCTCTCTCAGCAACATTACGTGCTGAAATTGCCACACGATATATGTCGAGCGCCGCCACATAGTCCAGCTTTATTTAACTCGACTTATGTTGCGCGCCGCTAATTAAGGGTTAAAGTGTTACCACGAAATACCGCTAGATCCTTTCCCTAGTAAATCTAGATATCCCTAGTAAATGTCTCTAGATATAAAAGAAATGGCTGCTAGATTGAAGTAAATAGCTCTACATTTAGCGGTAATATGTAGCTTTACAACTGGCAACACTGCAACCACCACCTCCCTCCCATCCTCCCAGTATGTCTCCACAAAATACCGCTAGATCCTTTCTCAAAAGTCGCTAACATGTTGCTACATAGTCAAACAATGTTAGAATAATGCTGCAATTTCTAAAGAGTTTTGGTTTGTTTGTTTTGCAAATTTTACAATGTAATATGACATAGAATGTCTGAAATTTTCAAATTATCCCGAGTAAATGTCTCTAGATATGAAAAAATGGCTGCTAAACTGAAGTAAATATAGCTCTACATCTAGCGGTAATATGTAGCGGTACAACTGGCAACACTGCCTACAACCACCACCTCCTCCCCCCCCCCCCCCACCCTCCCATGAGACTCGCACCTACAGTACGTCTCTCCCTCTCATCGCCAATGATTATGCTGAGGTTTGTATTTGCTTATCTTATCCTGTGTATAAATGTAACCCTTACTCATGTTTCTATTAAATAATGACATTAAACAGGATTCATGATTTAAATACAAGGCTAGATATTTATCGGAAGTACGTATTTACCTTCGGAAAGCTAAAATATAATGTTTACACATATGGGATAGGGAGGAGGGAGGGAGGTATAAGGGGTGGACCGATGGAAGGGAAGAGAACCCCGATATACGAGATACATAGCTTCATATGCGCGTATTGATCACTTTCATGCTATTATGTATGCATACAGAAGTAGCAGGACACATATGTCAAGAGTGAACACCAATAACTTAATCCATACACAGTAAAAAAAACGGAAATAATATCGTACATACGAAGTGATGGAATGGGGATGGGCGGAGTGTGTATGATATGTAAACAGGACAGTTCGTCGCTAGATAGGTGTGTGTGTGCTTGTGTGATGGTCTTGTGTAGCTATGTGTGTGCTTGTTTGAGTGTTGCAATAGGCTACGCATTAGTTATCTCTCTCTCTCTCTTATTTATCGTTGTCTTCCTTACGATTACGACATACTGTACTAGTGCATGAGAACAGGAAATAGGGAGCCTCGCTCTCTCTCTCACAAATGAGAACGTAAGTAAACAGGAGTCTGCAGAGAGCTGATTGGCTATAAGACTCGGTAGCCTATTCTACATATCTACAACTGTTACTAAACGAATAGAGGCAGATCCCTTACACACCCAGTCTCTCTCTGTCGCTCGTTTGTTTGCACACCGGTACATGGGAATCTGCAGAGAGACAAGTGGCCCACAAAAGGCAGATCCCTTTAACATCCAACCCATTTCATCCATATGACTATCTGATTTTATCTTGAAATTCTCTATTGTTCTTGATCCCACTATAGCACTAGGTAGCCTATTTCACATATCTACGACTCTGTTACGAGAGAGGCAGATCCCTTACACAGCCAATCTCTCTCTTATTTGCACACTGGTACAAAGGAGGCAGATCCTTACACATGCTACCAAGATGAAAATGGGAGTCTGCAGAGAGCCGATTGGCCCACACATGGCAGATCCCTTTCACACCCAATCCATCTCGTCTTATCAAGTTTTATGTTGAAGCTCTATTGTTATTGATCCCACTATAGCACTTGGTAGACTATTCCACATATCTACAACTCTTTTACCAAGCGAATAGAGGCAGATCCCTTACACAGCCAATCTCTTTCTCTATCGCTCTTGTTTGTTTGCACACCGGTACAAATGAGGCAGATCACTTACACATGCAACCAAGATGAAAATGGGAGTCTGCAGAGAGCCAACTGGACCACATAAGGCAGGTCCCTTTCACACTCAACCCATCTCATAAACGTTACCTGTAATTTACACTACTTACTATACACCCATGTTATCATATACCTGCAACCAAAACACTATTGTAAGAAATAGGAACATAAGAAAATGGGAGTCTGTAGAGAGCCAATTGGCCCACACAACATAGATCCTTTTCACACTCAACCCATCTCATAAAAACTCTCTCTCATTTATCTCTGTCTTCCTTACATTTATGACATCCTAGTCTCTCTCTCTCTCTCTCACAAATGAGAACATAAGAAAACCGGAGTCTGCAGAGAGTCGATTGGCCCACACATGTCAGATCCTTTCACACCCAACCCATCCCGTGCTCTCTCTCTCTCATATTTATCGCTATCTTCCTTACGTTTACGACATCCTATTCTCTCGCCATACTCCCTCTCTCTCCTTCACAAATGAGAAAATAAAAAAATAAGAAAACGGGAGTCTCCAGAGCCGATTGACCTACACATGGCAGATCCCTTTCACACCCAACCCATCTCGTTCTATCTAATTTCAAGTTGAAGCTCTATTGTTCTTGATCCCATTATAGCACTCGGTAGCCAATTCCACATATCTACAACTCTGTTACTAAACGGATAGAGGCAGATCCCTTTTACAGCCAATCTCTCCCTCTCTCGCTCTTGTTTGTTTGCATAATCTGCTCCTTCTGTAGTTTCTCCATGCCCGATAAGTTAAATGATCTTTTGATATCTGTGACACAGCATTTGTATCAAACACAATACCCTGCTTGCAAAACCGTTGAACCCCGGACAATGTTGCTTGCAACTTTAATTATTATTATTATTATTATTATTATTATTATTATTATTATTACACGTACACGCAATACATACACAAACAACATACACTTGTGACAATACTTCCACACACATTAACCCATCCTTACCGGCGACGTGCTTTTAACTTTATTCTGGCTACTATTATTTTAAGCTGATTTTATTCAGCTTAAATAAGGGCTCCAGCAATAATCAGGCTTCTAACTATCTCACTTAACCCATTTTACTACCACAAATCCTTGTGTTGTACTGCACAAAATCGTCTAAATAATATGTAAAAGACGCCGCCGGTACAGAAGGGGTTAAAGGGAGATTTCCACTTGAGGGATTTGTTTTTGGACCCCTTTCTCCCTCATGCCTAGCCCCATTGTTTTTGAGACTTTAACACCTAACGAGCGGCCTAGGCGGTAAATAATATGTAGCCACCAGCGGGGTGTTTTTACCCAAAATAGGGCTGTTTACGTGATCATTTTCATGCCTAAATAAGACCCAGAGCGTAAACCAAGTATCTATCCCTGAAAGGGCATAAACAGAGCTTTCCAATGACACCCCAACGATCCTTGTATGACCGCTAGTTCTCTTGCAACAATCGCGCAACACAAGTGCAAAAACCATGTAATTCGGTACTTTCCCTATACAATTCACTGTGTAGCGAGTGTGAGAGGGTGGAGGAGGGTGGGATTCATGTCAGTTGGTCCACCGCGGTGGTCTGGAGCAGTCATACGCTCGCTACTCTCCTGCCACCACTTGTCTCTTTCTCTAAGCAACATTACGTGCTGAAAATGCCACACGACTTATGTTGTGAGCCGCCACATAGTCCAAATTTCTTTCACTCGACATATGATGCGCGCCGCTAAAGAAGGGTTAAGACATTCACCCCATTAATTTGGCAATATAAGAGCTTTTGACCCATTTCTGCCAATTTAAAGACTTCGTGCCATTTAAGCGTCAATTTGCTTTCCTGGCGAGCGAGAGCGAGTCTGTAACTTAAGAGGAACTGGCCTTGGGTCGGGACATTTTCCTCCCGAAAAATATACACATTTATCTTGAAAGGGGGTCTAGGGGGTGTAATTTTAAGCTTGATGGAGGTCTAGGGAACAAACTAAAAACCTCCCCTTAAAACACACACGCACACTCACATTAAAGAGCACACACACACACACACACACACAATAATACATACACAAACAACATACACACATGCCAACACCACCTCCCCGTTTTCCTTTATAGATTTTCCTGTCTAGAAGAGGCAAGGGTAGAAGAGAGACCAAGGATTAACGGAAGAGGGAAGGGAGGGGAGAAGAGGAATGGAGGAGGAAGGAAGAAGAGAAGAAGAGAAGAGAGAGGCAGAGGATTTGGGGAAGAGGAAGGGGAGGAGAATGGGGGAGGAAGGAAGGGAAGGAGGAGGAAGGAAGGAAGAGAAGGAGATGGTATAGCAGTGAAGAAGATAGAGAAAATGGGAGGATTTAGGGATGAGGGAAGGAATACAAAATACAAAGGAATACAAAAGAGAACAAACTGCAACAGACCTATTGGTCCTTACCTGGCATTTTGGATATCTAAAACTATTAAATCTATTGACTACGAGGTAGAGAAAAGGATGGCAAAGAAGAAGGCTCCTCCCCACCTACCACTCCCTCCAGCTAATGCTGGCATGTAAACAGTTGGAAATATACCATGTAGTATGGAAAAACTGACACGGAATTTCGGATAGGACAGGGAGAAAATGAGGTTGATGGAGGAGGGAAGGGAAAGAGAGGAAAGGTGGAGGAAGGAAGGAAGAGAAGAGATGGAATAGGAGAGAGAGAGAGAGAGTGTTGGTACAAACATTACGGTACCGGTACATAAAAGGTACATAATTATACAGATAACTATTTTACAAGGTGTGACGCATGTCGAGTATGAGCATGCTGTACAGAACGCCCAGTCAGGCCCCACTCTCGCTAGGATCGTCAGGGCAGGAACTTTGGCTGTAGTCTGTGTAGAGTTTCCTAACTTAGTTTATGTGAGCCGTTGTACTATAAGTATTATAAATATGTATTTTGTTTTCATCTGAGTCAACGAGTTCTATTTTATATCATTAGTTATAAGTATTGTGTGTGGGACTTATATGTAATGATGAGAGGAGAGAGAGAGAGATATTACGTAACGGGGACCAGTGAGTGCGCCACGCGGGCAGATAGGCCTAATTCCCTCCTCCCTCCTCCCTTCCTCCCTTTCAGCGCGTGGGAAGTTCTTTGTCGATCCCAGATTGAGAGAGAATATGACGTCATGATTGCCAGTGGGCGGTCCTTAAGTAGTTTGAGATATGCCGCTAGAGGGCCGAGTATAAAAAGAGAGGTTCTTGCCACCATTCTTCAGAACTCATCAGGCAAAGCGACCTCTCATATCCCTTGCAACTATCCATATTCTTCCGACTGATGTGAACTTTCTCTACTCTCTGAACAGCCTATCTTCTTCTCTTCTCGTCCCTGTTTAACCTCCATGACCCCTTTGGTGCAGATTTAGTCAGCCAAAGTATTATCGCTTGAGTTCTCACGAGATAAGTGCCTGTTAGATAGCCTATTTTTGGAAGGGTTAACTAGAATAGGATTGATTGATGTTTGTTGCACTCGTATATGCATTTCCCTGTGTGCGATTATTCATGTTCCTGTTTTCTGCTGGTTTAGGCAATGCTAGACTGGGATAGGGTTTCTGAGTTGTGATTTCCTATGAGTACTAGGTTGCGGTTGAACCAGTACAATTGCAACGGAGACGTGGAACGCCTAGGTGGTCTTTCTGACTGTGTACCGTGGGAGTTTAGCACTGTGTTGCGAGTGAGGGCTTTTGCCTGTGCCACCCAACACTGTGCTATCTCATTTGCTTGACTTTGAGAGGATCGCCAGGAGAGAACCAGATACTAGTGATCTGGATCTCTCAAGAGAGCATCCCGTCAATTACCGTAATTTGGCCGCACAGTCTTAAGGACCTCGCTAGGCTACGAGCCGCTTGCTCAGCCATTGTCTCTTAACCTTAGATATCCCAGCTAGACTTTGCTCGACCAGCAGATACAGTATAGTATTGAAGCTTCTCTTTATGTATATTATTGTTTAAGCACTATTGATTTCATGTGTGGCACGCTTAGTTACTTCAGAGATTAGTGGCCCACGAGCACAATCTTAGTAGGCTATTGCCAGTGCATTGTCGGAGTACTTCTTCTTAATGTTTGCCATATCCTATTGCTTATTCTTATAATTCTTCTTATGTCAATTTAAAGCCTTTAATTACCAGTGAGTTATTCATTAAATTGCTGTTCAAAATCCGATACTTACTTCTTATGAGTATTCGAGAAGCATCTAACTTATCAGAAGATTCCTTGCTTGATGCTCGAGGACTATTGTTTAACGTAACGTAATAGTGCCGATCCGAAGTAGAGGGTGGAGGACTTCTTAAGTTCTTAGTTCAAGGGTGGATTACTTCGGCTTCGGCCAACACTATTCTTTAGTGTTGTAGTACTTTCTTCTTTGTTTGATTGTTGACCAGACTAGATAACTCCCGTCTTGTTATTAGTCTGTTGTGTGAAACGCTAGTACCGAGTTCTTGTATACCCCGTTATAGCAGATAGAACTCTGGAGGGTAGTGGCGTTTTTTGTTCGGCTGGCAGTACTCTGGGGTTGGGATCGTGTGTTTCCGTTGTGGCAGCGAGCCATACTCGAGTCCTGTGTAAGAGCCCTAGTGTACCCGAGTGCCCGGTCGTAACAAATGGCGACCTTGCTTAGGATTTTGTGAACAGTATAATTTTTTGCAGAGTTGTACAACATTTGTTTGTTCGTACTTTAGCGTACATATTGAAGAATATTTTTTTTTTTTGTAAGGCAATTAGGAGAGCATTTAAGAGACTCCAGTTAATTTAGTAATTAGTGCTTGCATAAGGGAGTTTAACACTTTTGTCTCGAGAATTTTTTGGTGAACTTCAGTATGTCGGGCCCTAGTACTGACGAGGAGCGAGAGATGCTATTTGAGGAGGTGCCGTTAGTAACTAGTGAGGAGGATGCTAGACTTTTTGTGAGTAAGCAGTACCACGTGACGGAGGAGAGGCTGACTGGGGTGAATGTTTATGGCTTGCACCTGATAGCCAAGGTTTTGGGTCTATCCAATGTAGGAGGGATGTCCAAGGGGGAGCTGATTTCCTGGGTGTTGCGTGGGCGACATGGGGTTTCGGAGGAGAGGGCGTTTGGGGGGGTTCCTCCCCAGATCCCCTCTCACTCGACTCCCACAGTGCCGTCCACTCAGTTGCCGGAGGTTAGCACTCTCCCACAGAGGGATGAGAATTGGAAGATTGGAGTGCCCTCGGGCGGTGCGTATGGTGGTTCCCCAGTTCTTGCCCCCCCTCCTTCAGTAGTGGCAGCTCCCTCTTCCGGCCTGTCTCCTGAGATGATATTTAAACTCGAGCTTGCTAAAATGGAGAATGAGGCTAGGAAGCAGGAGATGGAGAATGAGTCTAGGAGGCATGAGAAGGAGATGGAGAATGAGTCTAGGAGGCATGAGAAGGAGATGGAGGCTGAGTCTAGGAGGTATGCAATCGAGGCTGAGTCTAGGAAGTATGCGATTGAGGCTGAGTCTAGGAAGCAGGAGAATGAGACTAGGAGGCACGAGGATGAGACTAGGAGGCACGAGGCTGAGCTTAGATACGACTCCGAGAAATATTGTGCTCAGATAGACTTAGATAAGACTCGTGCAGAGTCGACAGGGATTCGGATGGGCCGGGAGGGCCAAGTAAGAGAACAGTCCTTGTCCCACTTAGTCAAGTTGGTGCCGGCATTTAGTGAAACTGAAGTCACAGAATTTTTTAATCGTTTTGAGAAGAAGTGTAGGGAGCATAATTGGCCTGAAGAGAAGTGGGCAGCTCTGGTCTCCTCAAGACTTACGGGTAAGGGTCTGAAGGCTTATGATGCACTGCCTTTAGAGTCTTGCATTGACTACCCAGAATTGAAGAGAGCTGTCCTACGGGCATACGAGTTGCAACCAGAAACATATCGATTGAAGTTTCGGGGTGTTACAAAGACTAGGGAGGCGACCTTTCTTGAGCATGCCCGGGACTTAAAAGATGCACTTACAAACTGGACACGTTCTGAGAAAGCTGAGACGGCCGAACAGTTGACGAAGCTGTTTCTGCTCGAGCAGTTTTATAAGTGTACAGGTGCAGAAATGACTTTAACTATTAAAGAAAAGAATCCAAAAACTCTACAGGAGGCAGCTGAGATGGCTGACCTCCGGCTATCATTAATTCGTGGGTGCGGGTCTGCCCAGCGTAGTGAGGCAGGTAACAAGGGGCGTGACGCCCCACCCCCCCGAGTTAGTAATATATCTTATGCAAACAAGTACAAGAGTTATGATACCAAGACTGACCACAAGACTAGCACCGTCCCATTTAAGAAGGGGCCGGGCCCTTCCCAGTACCAAGGGAAGCCCAAAGGGGAGTTAGAGTGTTATCAATGTCATAAAAAGGGGCACTTTGCAAGAGTCTGTCCTAGCAAACCACCTACAGCAGCTGTGTCTTTGGCCTGCAACATTGGTGTGTCTCTGAAGCCTTCTGAGTTTGCCCGGGGCAGTTCGTCAGAGGCTGAGGCACAGCCAATGCAGAAGCACCTGGGAGGCTCGAACCCTGCTCAGGATGTTTTTTGCGACCATAGAGGACGGGGTTGCGTGATGTGGGCGGGGCGCAAGCATGGAGTAGAGGTCTTGCGTGATACAGGTGCTTCCCAGACTTTGATGAAAAACTTGACTGGCTACCCTATAAATGCGGCTCGGGTGGTGGTGGTGCAGGGTATTAATGCAACTCGGTCATACCCGCTGGTGCGGTTGGAGTTGGAGGTGGATGGTGTGGCACGTGAATTGGATGTTGGGATTGTGGAGAAACTGCCAGTGGAGGGCGTCGACCTTCTTCTCGGCAACGACTTTTCAATGCCCGCTTCTGAGGTTCTACCCTTAGTCGTTGCCGAGAGGCCGGCCGACGTGAGTAGGGAAGAGCGAGAGTGGGTCGAGCGGTGCCAGGCACAACCCATGGCATGTGCTGTCACCCGAGCTCGGGCAGCTAAAGTGTCACAGCCTAGTCCTCCGTCTTCAGACCAGCAGAGGAACGATCAACAGGAGGAGGCTAAAGCTGGAGTTGGTTTTAAGAGTTTTGACTCGGCGGCTCTCCTGGGTGATTCAGTATTAGCACCATTACTTAGTTCTGGAGTAGCCCCTGGGCCTGTCATCGAGAGTGACGAGGCTGGGCATGACGAGTCTCCACGACAGCAACGTTATGAACATCGAGAGAGACAGAGGGAGCAGCTCAGTATCGGGGAGGGTCATGCATTGCTCCGGGAGCAGTTAGATCGCTTGGCACCCTCAGATATACGTCGGTTGCAGCTGGAGGACCCTGAGCTCCAAACGTGTGCTAATGGAGCTGTGGAGCTCGACGAGGACGGTGATGCACAGCCGGGAGATTTTTTTTATTTAGATGGCATCCTGTATCGGCGTTTTCAAGACCCTAACCGTAGCTGGAAGATGGGGTCCGGGGTAGTGGACCAGTTGATGGTGCCGCGGGAGTGCAGGGATAGCCTACTGAGTTTGGCGCATGACACACCGCTGGCAGGACATTTGGGGGTAAGAAAAACGGTGGCGGCTTTGGGGAAGTTGTTTTGGTGGCCGGGGATGAAGTCTCATGTGCAGTCCTGGATAAGCTCATGTGATATTTGTCAACGGGTCGGGAAACCAAACCAAGTTATTCCTAAAGCTCCGTTGCACCCTATTCCTGTAATTGGGCCACCTTTTAGTAAGATTGTTGTTGACATGGTTGGTCCCCTCCCTCCCACAAAGGCTGGTAATACATTTTTGTTAACCATCATGGATGTTGCCACTAGATATCCCGATGCATACCCCATGAAAAACGGCATGGCTAAGACGGTAGTCAGTAACTTGTTGTGGTACTTTTCAAGGTACGGGTACCCGGAGGAGATTCAGTCTGATCAGGGGTCCAATTTCACCTCCAATCTCTTTAAGCAAACAATGCAACAGCATGGAATACGGGCGGTGGTATCGTCAGCGTATCACCCTGAGAGCCAAGGGGTGCTTGAGCGGTGGCATGCCACCCTTAAAAGCATGCTCAGGTGTTATTGTGCTGATAACGGAAGAGATTGGGATCTTGGATTGCCGTATGTACTGTTTGCTGCTCGGGAAGTGCCTGGTGAGAGCCTGGGATTTAGTCCAAACGAGCTGATTTTTGGACACCGAGTCAGGGGCCCCCTTAATATGCTGCGGGAAATTTGGGAAGGAACTGTGCCGCCTTGTTCCTTGTTGAAGTATGTGTTTGAAAGCCGTGAGCGCATGCTTAAGAGTCTGGAGATGGCAGGTCGGAATTTAACAGGGTCACAAGCTTTAATGAAGGACAGGTATGATCGCAAAGTGAAGCTCCGGGAGTTCATTGTGGGACAGGAGGTGTTGATTTTGTTGCCTTTGGTGGGTAACCCCTTGTCGGCGCAGTATACTGGACCCTATAAAATTGTGGAGAAAATTTCGGACCTAGATTACCTTGTTGCCACTCCAGACAGGAGGAAGAAGAATCAGTTATGTCACGTGAACCTGATAAAAGAGTATGTGAGGCGCCCCTCTGAGCCTCTCACTGTCCCTGTGTTGGCTTGTTGCGGCCGTGGTGGAGAAGGAGAGGGGGACAGTCAAGCTTCAGAGGAGGATAGCTGGGATCACCATGTTTCAGCGGATCAGTGGGCGGGGAACTCGAGCCTAAGGGCTGACGAGGCTATAGCCCATTTGCCTGAGCCGCAATTTGAAGCTATCCGTCAGTTACTCGGTTTATACCCCACTGTATTCGCTGAACATCCAGGCCTCACTACTCAGGCTATGCATGATGTTGACGTGGGGCACCATCTACCCTTTAAGTCAATCCCATACCGTGTGCCCCCCATAAAACTACCCGCTCTGAGGGATGAGTTGGAGTATATGCTCGGTAGAGGGTTGATAGAGAAAGGTACCGTTAAATGGACTTCCCCCGTAACACTGCAGCCTAAACCAGATGGCAAGGTACGCTTCTGTATTGATTTCCGTAGGCTAAACGGTTTGACTCCAACTAACCCATATCCTCTTCCTCGGGTTGATGATAGTGTTGATAAAATTGGTAATGCTCGGTTTTTGTCTAAAGTTGATTTAGTAAAAGGTTACTGGCAAGTACCTTTGTCCGAGCGCGCTAAAGAGGTATGTGGTTTTGTGGTGGACGGGAGTACTTACCGGTGTAATGTTATGCCCTACGGACTTAAGAATGCACCAGCAACGTTTCAGAACCTGATGAATGAAATTGTCAAGGACATTCCAAATTGCACCGTATACTTGGACGATGTAATCATTTATGATGACGACTTTGAGAGCCATTGTGAGCACCTGGAGACCTTGTTCCGGAAACTTAGTGAAGCAAGTCTGGTAGTAAATTTGGCAAAGTGTGACTTCGTAAAAGCCACTGTGCAGTACCTTGGGTTTGTAGTGGGAAGGGGACAGGTGTGCCCTCCTCAGAACAAGGTACAGGCTATCAATAAATTTCCGCACCCAACCACCAAGAAGCAGATCATGAGATTCTTGGGTATGATAGGCTACTACAGACGCTTTATAAAAGGTTACTCTACGGTGTTGGCACCTCTCACAGATTTGTTATCTAAAGACAAAAAGTTTTTGTGGGCGCCTGAGTGTGAAAAGGCTTTTAATTTAGTGAAGCATTTGCTGTGTACTCACCCGATACTCAGGGCCCCAGACTTTAACAGGCCTTTTCAGCTGGCAACAGATGCTAGTGGTGTAGGGGCTGGTGCCGTCTTGCTACAGACAGACAATGAAGGTGTGGAACACCCAGTAAGTTTCTTTTCTAAGAAGTTCAATGCTGCACAAAAGAACTATTCTACAATAGAAAAGGAATTACTGGCGATTGTGCTGTCACTCAGGCACTTCGAGGTGTATGTTCCAGCCTATGGCCCAGTCGTGGTTATCTACACTGATCATCACCCTTTGAGATTCCTAAATCAATTTCACAATCGCAATATGAGACTGACCCGGTGGTCATTGATGTTGCAGGAGTATAACCTGGACATCCGGCATATTGCGGGAGGTGACAATGTGATTGCGGATTGTTTATCGAGGGTAGATGATCAGTCGTAGGCTATCACAGGTGTATGATCCCGAAGAGATTGACACACGGGTAGCCTCCTGCTTTGGTTTGAGTAGTATTTTGCGCTTGGTGCTTGTTGGCTCGCGGTTGTAGCCCAGCGTATTGGGTCGTAAAGCAGGATTGTTGAGCGTTTGGTATAGAAGAAAATAGGCTGCCCTTATAGTGCAGCCGGAAAAAAACATATTAAAATATAAAAATCATATAAAAACTCTTTCTTTTTGATATAGATAATTGTATAAGTTTGTCATAGCCTATAGTGTTTGAGTAGTCCACGAACTATCAAACGGCTGAGCTGCTGTAAGCTCGCTCTGGGAGCATGATATTATGTCTTTTACTATTGTTGGGAGGAGTTATGAAATGTGAATTTTTTTTTTATAAGATGTGTTTTAGTGATAAACTCAGCGTTGTTTTAGTGCCATGCGGTCGCTGGGTGTGAGGGGTTTGATGGGGTTCTGTATATCAGATTTTAGCTCAGGGTTGAGCAAGTAAAATCTTGGGGGAGGTGTGACGCATGTCGAGTATGAGCATGCTGTACAGAACGCCCAGTCAGGCCCCACTCTCGCTAGGATCGTCAGGGCAGGAACTTTGGCTGTAGTCTGTGTAGAGTTTCCTAACTTAGTTTATGTGAGCCGTTGTACTATAAGTATTATAAATATGTATTTTGTTTTCATCTGAGTCAACGAGTTCTATTTTATATCATTAGTTATAAGTATTGTGTGTGGGACTTATATGTAATGATGAGAGGAGAGAGAGAGAGATATTACGTAACGGGGACCAGTGAGTGCGCCACGCGGGCAGATAGGCCTAATTCCCTCCTCCCTCCTCCCTTCCTCCCTTTCAGCGCGTGGGAAGTTCTTTGTCGATCCCAGATTGAGAGAGAATATGACGTCATGATTGCCAGTGGGCGGTCCTTAAGTAGTTTGAGATATGCCGCTAGAGGGCCGAGTATAAAAAGAGAGGTTCTGGCCACCATTCTTCAGAACTCATCAGGCAAAGCGACTTCTCATATCCCTTGCAACTATCCATATTCTTCCGACTGATGTGAACTTTCTCTACTCTCTGAACAGCCTATCTTCTTCTCTTCTCGTCCCTGTTTAACCTCCATGACCCCTTTGGTGCAGATTTAGTCAGCCAAAGTATTATCGCTTGAGTTCTCACGAGATAAGTGCCTGTTAGATAGCCTATTTTTGGAAGGGTTAACTAGAATAGGATTGATTGATGTTTGTTGCACTCGTATATGCATTTCCCTGTGTGCGATTATTCATGTTCCTGTTTTCTGCTGGTTTAGGCAATGCTAGACTGGGATAGGGTTTCTGAGTTGTGATTTCCTATGAGTACTAGGTTGCGGTTGAACCAGTACAATTGCAACGGAGACGTGGAACGCCTAGGTGGTCTTTCTGACTGTGTACCGTGGGAGTTTAGCACTGTGTTGCGAGTGAGGGCTTTTGCCTGTGCCACCCAACACTGTGCTATCTCATTTGCTTGACTTTGAGAGGATCGCCAGGAGAGAACCAGATACTAGTGATCTGGATCTCTCAAGAGAGCATCCCGTCAATTACCGTAATTTGGCCGCACAGTCTTAAGGACCTCGCTAGGCTACGAGCCGCTTGCTCAGCCATTGTCTCTTAACCTTAGATATCCCAGCTAGACTTTGCTCGACCAGCAGATACAGCATAGTATTGAAGCTTCTCCTTATGTATATTATTGTTTAAGCACTATTGATTTCATGTGTGGCACGCTTAGCTACTTCAGAGATTAGTGGCCCACGAGCACAATCTTAGTAGGCTATTGCCAGTGCATTGTCGGAGTACTTCTTCTTAATGTTTGCCATATCCTATTGCTTATTCTTATAATTCTTCTTATGTCAATTTAAAGCCTTTAATTACCAGTGAGTTATTCATTAAATTGCTGTTCAAAATCCGATACTTACTTCTTATGAGTATTCGAGAAGCATCTAACTTATCAGAAGATTCCTTGCTTGATGCTCGAGGACTATTGTTTAACGTAACGTAATAGTGCCGATCCGAAGTAGAGGGTGGAGGACTTCTTAAGTTCTTAGTTCAAGGGTGGATTACTTCGGCTTCGGCCAACACTATTCTTTAGTGTTGTAGTACTTTCTTCTTTGTTTGATTGTTGACCAGACTAGATAACTCCCGTCTTGTTATTAGTCTGTTGTGTGAAACGCTAGTACCGAGTTCTTGTATACCCCGTTATAGCAGATAGAACTCTGGAGGGTAGTGGCGTTTTTTGTTCGGCTGGCAGTACTCTGGGGTTGGGATCGTGTGTTTCCGTTGTGGCAGCGAGCCATACTCGAGTCCTGTGTAAGAGCCCTAGTGTACCCGAGTGCCCGGTCGTAACACTAGCACTATTGGCAAATATCAGGATGTCTTTCAATTATCTTAATGAAAACACCATGAAACAAATAATAACGGCAATAATAAGACCCAGGATGGAATATGCATCTGTAGTGTGGTTCCCTCACATGAAGAAACATATCCACAAAATTGAGAGGGTACAGAGAGCAGCTACGAGGATGATCCCGGGTTTGGAAAATTTGGGGTACCAAGAGAGGCTCGAGAGATTGAATCTACCTACACTGGAACAGAGATGGAAACGAGGACAGCAAATTCAGATATACAAATGTGTTAGAGGTATTGACAAAATCGACCAAGAAAACTTCATAGCGAGGGATGGAGGTGAGAGAACAAGAGGTCACAGCTACAAACTGAAAGTGCCTAATAGTAAATCTGATCTGAAAAGTAAAAGATTTCCTACCAACTCGATTAGTGGGTTGAACAAATTGCCAGCCGAAGTAGTGTCTGCATCATCAGTGCATAGTTTCAAAGCACGGTATGACAAACATATCTTAGGAGGCGGGAATTAACTAGCATGCTCACTCCCGCAAATACAACTAGTGTAAGTACACCCCCCCCCCACACACACACACACACACACACACACACACACACACACACACACACACACACACACACCCCTGTGGTTCCTGTGGTTGTAGTTGAGGGCTGTCAGTTAGCGCCCTGTGGTCCACGCCGTTGCGGCGCCGCCACTGTACATCCTATCTACCCTCCTCTGTGCCAGCTGGTCAAGAATGCTGTTGCTGGCAGCACGGAGGTAGTAGTGGGGTAGGATTGGTTGGTCTGGCAGTGATGACAGGAAATCATCCAAGTCCTTTTTTAATTTGTCAACGGTTGGGTAGTTTTGGTTTCTTATTTCTTTTGGCAGTGCATTGTAGAGCTTCGGACCCCGTGTAGCGAAGGCATTTTCTTTAAGTGTCTTAACTCTTGTCAGTGCTCTTGAGTTAATTGACCTGATAATACACATACGGCCCAGTCGTTGGTTTTCTTTTATCTCTATCAACTCCTTTTCTTCCTCTCCCAGCAGGTTTGGGGTTAAGTTGTTGAGAATTTTCCAGGTATAAATGATCAAGTATCTTTCTCGGCGTCGTTCTAGAGAGTACAAGTTTAGAGACTTAAGTCTTTGCCAGTAGTCTTCCTCCTTCACAGACACTATTTTACTAGTGAAGGAGCGCTGGATGCCTTCCAATGCTTGTTTCTCTCGTGACTTCCAGGGATTCCATAACTGGCAACAATATTCCAAGAGTGGTATTACCAAGGCCTTATACAGGGTTAACATAGGTTCGCTTTCACGAGTTCTGAAAGTACGCAATACCCAGCCAACCTGGGCTCGTGTCTTTTGTACTACTGCTAGGATATGGGTAGTGAAGGTGGCATCATCACTGATTGTTACCCCTAGGTCTAGCACTTTGTTGTTACACTTTATTCTTTGGCCATCATGTGCCGAATAGTGGACTTCTTCTATTTTGTTTGTACCATATCTAACCAGTTCAAATTTGTTATTATTGAAAGACATAGTATTTGTTTCGGCCCATGTATATAGCGCGCGCGCGCACACACACACACACACACACACACACACACACACACACACACACACACACACACACGCACACAGCCCGTAGCCTAGTAGGTAGAGCTCTCGTCTCACACACGAGGGGTCGGGGGTTCAATCCCCGGCCGGGCGGAGGCAAATTGGGCTTGTCTCCTTTCATGTGTTAGCCTCAGTTCACCTAGCTGTAAATAGGTACCTGGAATAAGTGGACGACGTTGTGACGTCCCATCTGGGGTTGGCAAAAATGGTACAAGGCGAGATGGGTATCATATGGTTCACCTAAGCTGATGGCTACCTAAGCCTTCGGGTGAGACGGTACCGTCTATAGTGAGAATGGTACCATACAGATCCACCTTAAGCCTTCGTTTCCGATGTCGCCAATTGGCTAAAAATACAGACTGCACACACATCCACAGCCATTCCAACGATACATATAACACCTACACATATAGGAGGCGGGAAATAACGAGCATGCTCACTCCCGCAATACAACTAGAGTAAGTACTAGAGTAAGTACACACACACACACACACACACACACACACACACACACACACACACACACACACACACGGACGGTTGCCTGCATAAAAACACAACAAGTGGAGCAGATTAGACCAGAACAATAGGAGAGAAATCTTATTGTGAGGAAACAATTAATTGCACTCTTAAGCTCTCTCTCTCTCTCTCTCTCTCTCTCTCTCTCTCTCTCTCTCTCTCTCTCTCTCTCTCTCTCTCTCTCTGATATTGCGCCATTGGTTAGCTATTCAATTTGCTAACTCGTTCATTCATTATTTAAGTATGGCTTCATTGATTAATTAACTTTACGACATGTTGATTTAATTAATTATTTCATTAACTTCTCCATTACTCATTAATTACCCTATTATTTTATTACTTCATCCACGTACTTCTACATCCGGGCATTGCTTCATCCATTCATTGTTTAATCCATTCATTAACTCATTCACTCTTGCATTACTTCATTCATTTGTTACTCCATTCATTAGATCATACGGTACACATCCATTCATTGTTTCATATATGCATTAACTCATTTATTCTTGCATTGCTTCATTCAATCGTTACTCCATCCTGTAAATCGCATGGTACATTAATTAATGGTCAAAAATGCATTCTTTACTTTAGCCATTTAGCCATTCATTAAAATGTTTCCTTAATTCATGTATTCATCACCACATTCATAAACTGATTAATTCTTTACTTTGTTAAATAATTAGTTAATTTAATCGTTAATCTACTACTACTTTTTGTCAATACACACACACACACACACACACACACACACACACACACACACACACACACACACACACACACACACAGCCCGTAGCCTAGTAGGTAGAGCTCTCGTCTCACACACGAGGGGTCGGGGGTTCAATCCCCGGCCGGGCGGAGACAAATTGGGCTTGTCTCCTTTCATGTGTTAGCCTCAGTTCACCTAGCTGTAAATAGGTACCTGGAATAAGTGGACGACGTTGTGACGTCCCATCTGGGGTTGGCAAAAATGGTTCAAGGCGAGATGGGTATCATATGGTTCACCTAAGCTGATGGCTGCCTAAGCCTTCGGGCGAGACGGTACCGTCTATAGTGAGAATGGTACCATACAGATCCACCCTAAGCCTTCGTTTCCGATGTCGCCAATTGGCTACAAATACAGACTACACACACATTCACAGCCATTCCAACAGTACATAAAACACTTAACATGCATTTCACGCAATACATTCCCAGTTAAGGAGGCGCGATAATAATGAGCTTAGCTCGCATTGCGTGGATTCCCCTTGACGAACAAGTAACTGAGTAACACACACACACACACAAGACGGTAAATATTAATCCCTTCATCACCATTACGTAATATACATCAATATATGGTTACCATCAAACGATTTCCTTTATTTTATAATCTACCTCTACGACTCAAATGGGTAAATACGATCATAATAAACACTCGGTATGTCTTCTACTCAACAAGTAAACTCTGGAACTCTCTCCCTCAATCAATATTTTCTTTATCCTATGACTTAAACTGCTTTAAACTTCGTATATCCAGGCATTTTTTACACCAACGTCCTTTGAATTCGGCCCTGTCACTCTTTCGGCTTTGGGGGAAACACTCGTTACAGACAACCTCCCTTTTGTCTCCTTTATACACATAGGAAACAAAATGGTTACCGGTATATTATCGTGTACACTTTAATTACTCGTTTCATACCAATTAATGTTTACACACAGTGTATTGTGTACATTTTATAAATACGGTGAGGTACGTAATAGGTAGGTGATTGTTTATAGCTGTTCATTGGGAATCATTGAGGTAGTGTGTTATTCCCAGAAGACTTAACAATAGACTAGGAATAATGAGCGCGAGTTACACAGTCGTCTAGGCAATTTATTGGGCCGTACCGGTACTATATCTCGCTGTGTCGGCCACATCAGTAGGGCAGTAGCTCTTGTACGGTCCTTTACTGCATCTATCCTCAGGGGGGGGGGGGGGGGGGGTCTTTCTTGGGAGTGGGGTCTGGGGTTATTGTCTGCTTTGGAATCCGACGAGAGGCATATTACCGCTCGTCTTACTTTCTTTGTTGTTATTGTTCTGTTTGTTAGACTGGACCAACCGAAAGATTTGTCAAGGGGGAGAAAGACTGAATTTGTACATTTTTCGGTAGAAAACATGTCCCGGCCATAATTACAGGCTCTCTATCGCTCGCTAGGATAAAATCGACATCTAAATGGCTCGATAGGTCATAAAATTAACAACAAAGTGGATCTAAAGGTGTTAATATCGTCAAATTAATTGGCCGGACGTCTTAAACTTTCAAAACTAATGAGGCTCAACAAGAGGGAGAAAGGGGTCCAGAAAAACGACATTGGACATTTGAGGCTAAACAAGAGGGAGAAAGGGGTCCAGAAAAACGACATTGGACACGGCTGCAAGAGCCAATCAGCTGGAGTTAATGACATAGGTAGACCAGGGCTGACACCGAGTAGTGTTGTCTGGATTTAATTTCTGCATAATACAAAAAGTAATTGAAATACAAAAATCAAATAACACCTTTATATGATGATTAGGCCCTATTGCACTAAAATGGCGGCTTAAGAAGTAGATGACCTTTTTTTTTAGTTATCTGGATTATTCTACATAATCAAAAATATATTCTCACACATTTGTTTTGATCATTATAGCACGAACATGGGGTATAAAGAAAACGATGACCGATATCTCTTACAAAGAAAATGGTGACCGGTCTCTCTTACCCCAGACTCTCCTATTTCGCCCCCCAGCCAGTGATTAGGCTCATAATGATCTCGGTGAAGGGTCTCGTCCTCCTCTCAACACCCCTCTTAATCCTTCACTCTGATAGGGAAGGGAGAGAAGTGTAGGTTAGAGTAGGGTAGGTCAGGTTTGGTTGGGTTAGGGTAGATTAGCAGCCAGGTTGGGTTGGTTAGATTATGTTAGCAGAGGTTAGGTTAAGTTTGGTTAGGATGGATTAGTTTGGTTAGGATATGCTAGGCTAGGTTAGGTTAGGTTAGCAGATTAGGTTTGGTTAGGATAGGTTAGGTTTGGTTAGGATAGATTAGGTTAGGTTGGGCTAGGTTAGGTTAGGTTGGGCTAGGTTAGGTTGGATTAGATTAGATTAGTTTATTTGTAGTTAGGTTAGTTTAGGGTAGGTTAGATATGGATAGTTTAGGTTTAGTTAGTTTTGGTTAGTATGCTATGTTAGTTAAGTTAGATATTATAGGTTAGGTTAGGTATGGATAGGATCAGAACTCGATCCGATTGAAATCCGATAATTTAGGGTATAATAGTTTAGGTTAGCTTTAGTTACATTAGGCTAGATTACAGATATTAAGGAACACCCCATTCTTAACATTAATTCTCCATTACAAACCCCAATGCATTTGAATAAATTAATGAAAGCATATGGTCCTCCCGGGATTCGAACTCTGGACACTACACCCAGAACATAAGCATCTAAACCATTACACCACCAACACAGTTGTGTTGTATGTGTTGTTGTGTTGTATATATATATGTTAGATTATTTTAAATGTTGGAGAAGCGATTCTAGATATGGACATACATATTCCGGAAACACACCAAACCTTAATAATTAACATTACTCACTCCAGCTCGACTACTCGGGTGAAGGGTCTCCCACCACCCCTGTCAAACCCTTCACAACACTCCTGCTAAACCCTTCACACTGGCAGGGAAGGGTAAGAGCATTATAGGTATTATGGTAGAGAAGTGTAAGGTGCATCGGAGTGCTCTTACCTGGTTAATTAGATTTGCTTGTGGTGCTTAGTGGGAGAGATATTGGCAAGCAGTATATGTTAAAGTAGACGTAATTTGATGAGTACTGTTATTGGGTATATACAGTATATATATATATATATATATATATATATATATATATATATATATATATATATATATTGTGACGCATGTCGAGTATGAGCATGCTGTACAGAACGCCCAGTCAGGCCCCACTCTCGCTAGGATCGTCAGGGCAGGAACTTTGGCTGTAGTCTGTGTAGAGTTTCCTAACTCAGTTTATGTGAACCGTTGTACTATAAGTATTATCATTATGTATTTTGTTTTCTTCTAAGTCAACGAGTTCTATTTTATATCATTAGATATAAGTATTGTGTGTGGGACTTGTATGTAATGATGAGAGGAGGGATATTACGTGGCGTGGGGTCGGTGAGTGCGCCACGCGGGCCGGTAGGCCTAATTCCCTCCTCCCTTCCTCCCTTTCAGCGCGTGGGAAGTTCTTTGTCAATCCCAGATTGAGAGAATATGACGTCATGATTGCCAGTGGGCGGTCCTTAAGTAGTTTGAGATATGCCGCTAGAGGGCCGAGTATAAAAAGAGAGGTTTTTGCCACCATGCTTCAGAACTCATCAGGCAAAGCGACCTCTCATATCCCTTGCAACTATCGATATTCTTCCGACTGATGTGAACTTTCTCTACTCTCTGAACAGCCTATTTTCCTCTCTTCTCGTCCCTTTTTAACCAATGACCCCTTTGGTGCAGATTTAGTCAGCCAAAGTATTATCGCTTGAGTTCTCACGAGATAAGTGCCTGTTAGATAGCCTATTTTTGGAAGGGTTAACTAGAATAGGATTGATTGATGTTTGTTGCACTCGTATATGCATTTCCCTGTGTGCGATTATTCATGTTCCTGTTTTCTGCTGGTTTAGGCAATGCTAGACTGGGATAGGGTTCCTCGAGTTGTGATTTCCTATGAGTGCTAGGTTGGTTGAACCAGCACAATTGCAACGGAGACGTGGAACGCCTAGGTGGTCTTTCTGACTGTGTACCGTGGGAGTTTAGCACTGTGTTGCGAGTGAGGGCTTTTGCCTGTGCCACCCAACACTGTGCTATCTCATTTGCTTGACTTTGAGAGGATCGCCAGGAGAGAACCAGATACTAGTGATCTGGATCTCTCAAGAGAGCATCCCGTCAATTACCGTAATTTGGCCGCACAGTCTTAAGGACCTCGCTAGGCTACGAGCCGCTTGCTCAGCCATTGTCTCTTAACCTTAGATATCCCAGCTAGACTTTGCTCGACCAGCAGATACAGCATAGTATTGAAGCTTCTCCTTATGTATATTATTGTTTAAGCACTATTGATTTCATGTGTGGCACGCTTAGCTACTTCAGAGATTAGTGGCCCACGAGCACAATCTTAGTAGGCTATTGCCAGTGCATTGTCGGAGTACTTCTTCTTAATGTTTGCCATATCCTATTGCTTATTCTTATAATTCTTCTTATGTCAATTTAAAGCCTTTAATTACCAGTGAGTTATTCATTAAATTGCTGTTCAAAATCCGATACTTACTTCTTATGAGTATTCGAGAAGCATCTAACTTATCAGAAGATTCCTTGCTTGATGCTCGAGGACTATTGTTTAACGTAACGTAATAGTGCCGATCCGAAGTAGAGGGTGGAGGACTTCTTAAGTTCTTAGTTCAAGGGTGGATTACTTCGGCTTCGGCCAACACTATTCTTTAGTGTTGTAGTACTTTCTTCTTTGTTTGATTGTTGACCAGACTAGATAACTCCCGTCTTGTTATTAGTCTGTTGTGTGAAACGCTAGTACCGAGTTCTTGTATACCCCGTTATAGCAGATAGAACTCTGGAGGGTAGTGGCGTTTTTTGTTCGGCTGGCAGTACTCTGGGGTTGGGATCGTGTGTTTCCGTTGTGGCAGCGAGCCATACTCGAGTCCTGTGTAAGAGCCCTAGTGTACCCGAGTGCCCGGTCGTAACAAATGGCGACCTTGCTTAGGATTTTGTGAACAGTATAATTTTTTGCAGAGTTGTATAACATTTGTTTGTTCGTACTTTAGCGTACATATTGAAGAATATTTTTTTTTTGTAAGGCAATTAGGAGAGCATTTAAGAGACTCCAGTTAATTTAGTAATTAGTGCTTGCATAAGGGAGTTTAACACTTTTGTCTCGAGAATTTTTTGGTGAACTTCAGTATGTCGGGCCCTAGTACTGACGAGGAGCGAGAGATGCTAAGTGAGGAGGTGCCGTTAGTAACTAGTGAGGAGGATGCTAGACTTTTTGTGAGTAAGCAGTACCAGGTGACGGAGGAGAGGCTGACTGGGGTGAATGTTTATGGCTTGCACCTGATAGCCAAGGTTTTGGGTCTATCCAATGTAGGAGGGATGTCCAAGGGGGAGCTGATTTCCTGGGTGTTGCGTGGGCGACATGGGGTTTCGGAGGAGAGGGCGTTTGGGGGGGTTCCTCCCCAGATCCCCTCTCACTCGACTCCCACAGTGCCGTCCACTCAGTTGCCGGAGGTTAGCACTCTCCCACAGAGGGATGAGCATTGGAAGATTGGAGTGCCCTCGGGCGGTGCGTATGGTGGTTCCCCAGTTCTTGCCCCCCCTCCTTCAGTAGTGGCAGCTCCCTCTTCCGGCCTGTCTCCTGAGATGATATTTAAACTCGAGCTTGCTAAAATGGAGAATGAGTCTAGGAGGCATGAGAAGGAGATTGAGGCTGAGACTAGGAAGCAGGAGATTGAGTCTAGGAAGCAGGAGAAGGAGATTGAGGCTGAGATTAGGAGGCACGAGGCTGAGCTTAGGTACGACTCAGAGAAATATTGTGCTCAAATAGATTTAGATAAGACTCGTGCAGAGTCGACAGGGATTCGGATGGGCCGTGAGGGCCAAGTAAGAGAACAGTCCTTGTCCCACTTAGTCAAGTTGGTGCCGGCATTTAGTGAAACTGAAGTCACAGAATTTTTTAATCGTTTTGAGAAGAAGTGTAGGGAGCATAATTGGCCTGAAGAGAAGTGGGCAGCTCTGGTCTCCTCAAGACTTACGGGTAAGGGTCTGAAGGCTTATGATGCACTACCTTTAGAGTCTTGCATTGACTACCCAGTATTGAAGAGAGCTGTCCTACGGGCATACGAGTTGCAACCAGAAACATATCGATTGAAGTTTCGGGGTGTTACAAAGACTAGGGAGGCGACCTTTCTTGAACATGCCCGGGACTTAAAAGATGCACTTGCTAACTGGACACGTTCTGAGAAAGCTGAGACGGCCGAACAGTTGACTGAGCTGTTTCTGCTCGAGCAGTTTTATAAGTGTACTGGTGCAGATATGACTTTAACTATTAAAGAAAAGAACCCTAAAACTCTACAGGAGGCAGCTGAGATGGCTGACCTCCGGCTATCATTAATTCGTGGGTGCGGGTCTGCCCAGCGTAGTGAGGCAGGTAACAAGGGGCGTGACACCCCACCCCCCCGAGTTAGTGATATACATTATGCAAACAAGTACAAGAGCTATGATACCAAGACTGACCACAAGACTAACACCGTCCCATTTAAGAAGGGGCCGGGCCCTTCCCAGTACCAAGGGAAGCCCAGAGGGGAGTTGGAGTGTTATCTTTGTCATGAAAAGGGGCACTTTGCAAGAGTCTGTCCTAGCAAACCACCTACAGCAGCTGTGTCTTTGGCCTGCAACATTGGTGTGTCTCCGAAGTCTTCTGAGTTTGCCCGGGGCAGTTCGTCAGAGGCTGAGGCACAGCCAATGCAGAAACACCTGAGAGGCTCGAAC
>JBAKBP010021065.1:0-41378 GCA_037953745.1 Lithodes maja | reverse complement strand
TCTAGAAATCTGCGGTACAATATCCTGTTGAGCCTAAAGAAATCTCCCGGCTTCGCATCCCCATCTTCCTCCAACTCTATGGCACCATTGCTATAACGAGCTAGGCTAGCGTCTTGCAGCTGCTGCTCACTAATGTCCCTGGGCGTCAATGCATCAAGATGGTTTTGTAATAAGACATTACCCCGGCTAGTAGGCTCTACTGCCTTAGTGGCTCTCGCTACAGCTCTTGCCTCACGCGAAGTCTTACCCAACTCTGCCTTGTTACACACCATATCTGGGCCAGAGTCAACTCCCGTGTTTATTATAGGTCCAAGTACCGAATCACCGAGAAGTGCAGCAGAATCAATGTCCCTTTTCCTGCCCTTAGCAACCTTCTCCTGATCCTTCCTCCACTGTCCCCGAGGTTGAGTGCTAGGCTGTGCAGGAGCCGCAGAGCGAGATCGGGTTACCACACAGGCCATCTCATCCTGTTGGCACCTCCCAACCCATTCCCGATTCTCACCATCCACGTCGGCCGCCCTCTCGGCAACGACTAAGGGTGGAGTCCCGGAAGTGGGCACCGCAAAGTCGTTGCCGAGAAGAAGGTCGACGCCCTCAACTGGCAAACACTCAACGATCCCTACATCCAGCTCCCTGCACACCTCTCCCACTCTCAACTCCAACCTCACAAGTGGGTATGACCTCGTAGCATTTATACCCTGCACCACAACAACTCTGGCCGCATTTATCGGTTTCCCTGTGAAGTTCCTCAACAAAGTTTGCGAAGCCCCCGTATCCCTCAGCAAGTCAACCCTCCGTAGTTCACTCCCCCAGCTCACAAACCTGTGTCCCCGATGGCTACAGAAAGTGTCCCGGACAGGTGTCGAGCCTTCCGTACGCTTCTTTACCGCGTGTGCCTCAGCTGCTGACAACCTACCCCGGGCAGTTGCTGCAGCCTTCAGAGACACACCGATACTGTTAACCAATGACACCGGCTTAGCGGGAGTGTTACTAGGGCACTCACGTGAATAATGGCCTAGCTTCTGACATTTGTAACATTTCACATCCCCAATGGGCTTCTTCCCTTGTGCGGGCGAAGAAGGGGCCTGACCTTTAGTAAACGGGAGAGGCTTGTGTTTGTAGGTGTTCTTAGGTGCAATGCTTTTAGTGTGGTTATGTGTGTCATAGGATTTGTTATTATCGAAAACTCTGGTGGGTGGGGTATAGCGCCCCTTCTGCCCTGACTCAGCCCTCTGAGCGGCACCGCAACCACGAATCAATGATAATCTGAGGTCTGCCATCTTGGCAGCCTCCTCTACTGTCTTGGGACATTTTTCCTTAATGTTCAGCGTTAGATCGGTTCCAGTACATTTGTAAAACTGTTCCAGATAGAAAAGTTGCTTAATTTCCTCAGCCGACTCTGCGTGCTCGGACCGAAACCAGTTATTACATGCATCTGTTAAGTCCCGTGCGTGTTCCATAAAACTGACGTCGCTCTTCTTATTCACGCCACGGAACTTCAATCTATAAGTTTCGGGTTGCAGTTCGTAGGCCCGGAGCACAGCCTCCTTCACCAGTCCATACACGACACTCTCGTCCAGTGACAGTGCATCGTAGGCTTTCAACCCCTTACCCACTAGACGTGATGAAACTAATGCTGCCCATTTAACCTCCGGCCAGTCATACTCATGACACTTCTTTTCGAAACGAGCAAAAAACTCAGTCACTGCTGTCTCATCAAATGCGGGTACTAACTTAATTAAATGCGAAAGTGAGTCTGTAACCCAGTGCCCACCACCGAGATGACGCCCCGTGGTCTCTACTCTAGACTTCTCGACATCCATTTCAGCCTGGTACCTGGTTGCATCCTGATTGGCTTGGATTCTAGCAACCTCTATGCGTTCTATACTAGCCTGTTGTATCTGAGTCTCCTGCAGCTTAATCCGTTCTATACTAGCCTGTTGTATCTGAGTCTCCTGCAGCTTAAACTTAGCTAGTTCTAGCTGAAATAACATCTCAGGAGACAGGCCTGGGGGGGGAGAGCACAAAATGGGGGATCCACACCGAGACGTGTTTACGGGTAAGCCAGCTTGCCATTGAGAACCCTCCTGCTGCATCGTGCTAAGACTCGCTGGCTGAGGGCCCAGCTCAGGGGTAGAGTGGAATGGAGGCTTGGAGGGAACCCCCCAAGACCCCACTCCACCCACCGCCCATCGCCATCACCCAACAAACATGCCACCAAATTCTTCTTGGGCCAACTGTCAGGACAGTCCCGCCCCAAAACCGTGGCTAAACAGCGAAGACCGTAACAATCAATAGCCTGCAGGCGCTGTTCGGTCAAAGGTGTCTGCAAAAATGCCCGGGCATCCCTCTCTCCACTTATAACACTCCCCTCCCTAAATATCTGTTGTACTTGCTGGTCACTAGGCTGTACCGTGTTATCCTCCCCCGTAAATGATGAGTCATTAGACATAGTGCTGGTTATACAATTGCTGTTCATAAAAAAAAAGAAGTGCTTATTACTAATTGCAGTCTCGACTCACAAAATGTTAAAGATGCTTGAATGACTCTACTCTAGACACCCCTAACGAAACAATCTGCAAGTCCACCAATACAATAATGACACAATAAAAATTCCTCCAATATGCAAGAAAATTCTAGCCAGCTCTACTAGGTAGCATAGAATAGTTCTCCAAAAAACATGTGATAGGATACTACTGAATCTTGTGCAAGGTCGCCATTTTGTTACGGCTGGATCGGCAATACATATTCGGGATTCTTGATCGTAGGACAGAAATGGCTTATGTGACAACGACACGCTCGATTCCAGTCCCAAATACTATATGCTCCAGACAACAAAAGCACCAACGCCCTACAGAGTTATCGTCTACGGTAACGAGGTACCTTAACTCGGCGAAAGTGTACAACAGGGGTAGGCTATGAGGCTAAACTCCCTCAGACATTTATAGGTTACGTTATTACTAAAGAAATGCAATACTCAAGAAACTACGTTAATATTAAGCCTCTAATAATGTAGAATAGAAGCAGGCTAAAGGTATGACAGTGAAATGCTAAATGACAAATGTACACGCCTACTTGAAAGCGCGTGCACTAGAATAACTGTCCCCTACTAACATGCACTAGCATGTAGCATACAAGATGTTCATGATCCAGTAGATACCTAATAATACACATGGAAGGAACATAAATAGTAGTCACTTATTATAATAATGAATCTATACTTGGAATAACTAAAAGGTTGCAGGCAACAGTACTGCGCCGGTAGCCTACTACCGCATAGGCTACTTCGCTTCTCTCACTCTGTCTCCCCTCTGAGTCCGTATGCGCCCTACGCAACAGAACTCCGGACACAGCAGCAAAACGACAGTGCAGTTAATTGATACATGAAAGTATTAATAGTGTTGTCTTGTGTGTGAGTAATGTGTATTGTAAAGTGTTACATACATAAACTTAAAGAGAGCTGCAATGCATAGTAAAATAAAGATATATCCCACTCATCATCCCCATGTGTTCTAGCTAGCAGGCCAAGTCACAGGAACAACGAGTCCCAGCACCGAAAGCGAGAACCCAGGAAAAGACTGTAGAGAACACAAGGACAGATAAATTACGTTACTCTACTATACCGGCACTACGAGCGAGCTGTAGTCTCTGGTACTACACTCGCTCCTGGCTCGGTATGCAAATCAAGGCTAAGTCCTCGCCCCTCTACAGACAACTCCTGGGCATGGTCGGGCTCTTACACATGGCACCAGTCTAGTCACAAATTGGATGATGAGCGGGGCATATAACTCGTGAACATGTAGAACGTTCACCAACTATCCTCATCAAGAAGATCGCTGTTCACATTAACCCCTTAAATCTAATACATGTAAATATATGCTTGTCCTAAGAGTAATACGAGAGGTGAGTGCTGAAACTCCTTTAGGACCTCAAGGGAAGGTTATGCATTTAAATAGAGAGAAGAATGAAATGAGAGTAATGTCGTCAGAGAGAAAGAGTGCAACCGTGAGAAATTGGGAGAGAGGGCAAGGGATGTTAGAATCTCAAAGGTTCTAGGCAACCTGATCATGGAACACACAGCGAGCCTCCAGGCAATGTGCTGTACGACAACATGGGCAGCCCAGGCAGCATAGGCAGGCGGCAATGGACTAGCAACCCTGTCGCGCCCAGCTATAAGCGCAAGGCTGCCAACCAGTCCATACATCTGGCAACCACCCCCCCGGCAGCGTGGCGCGTTGCTACCCTCTCGCTCTGAAGCCTAACTCACTCTCTCTCTCTGAACTCCCATTGTCTTATCTATCAACTTCTCTATTGATACTACATATTAAATGGAAGGTCTCGACATGGCTTAAAACAAAACCCACCACTGGTTAGCACATGACGAGACCTTTGCAGAGATACAAAGAACATAGTTATAAGTTGTCACACTCAATATACATAGCTGCTGACGGTAGCCAGCACGGTACAGTGGTACGGGCGGTACAGTGGAGTACCAAGGAGTACAATCAGGTTGCGTTGCCACGCACTGGGTGCGTCACACTATCTATCTATCTATTGCCTGACGCCGTGATCCCCGAAGGGGTGGCCACGAACGAACCGCCCCCATGCACCTCTGTCCCCAGTCAGTCGACGCCCCTCCCCCCAACCAGCACCGCCTTCATTCATGTAGTTCCTCACTCCATCCTTCCACCTCATATTCGGTCTACCTCTCCCCCTCTGTCCCTCCACCTCGCTCTCGTACACCCTCTTAGTCATTCTCTCGCTTTCCATACGTTCCATATGGCCGAACCATCTCAAGTTGTTCCTTTTCACACTTTCCAGCACATCTACCTCCACACCACACCTCCTTCTTACTTCCTCATTAGTCTGTCTATCCCTCCATGTAATTCCGCACGCACTCCTTAACCCGGGAGCTGCGGGAAGACTCTTAAGAGTTCCCCCGGCGGACTGCGGGAAGACTCTCTGGAGTAAGTAAAACTAAAAATCAACTTTTTACATCGAAAAAAAAATATTTTTTTTATTTTTATTTTTTTATTTTTTTATTTTTGTTTGGCCCCTGGGCCATGCAAAATCTCAGTCCTCTACCTCCCCTCCTTCCCCACTTTCCTCCTATTCCTCAGTTATCACCTATTTTCCCTATTATTCCCTTATTCTGAGGTATATTTTCGTGCTAACATTAGCGAGTTGCAAGCAGGGTGTTGTCATCACTGATGGCCATCGAGTGCAAGAGAGAGAGAGAGAGTATCGATCGACTGTGTCGCAGTGGCCTTGGGGAAAATTGGCGGGAAGCTAGCTTGCCTCACCCATACATTATACAACTCGCGGGCTATATCTCCGATTTTGACCATCCAAACGCTGTTTTCACTCGTTTTATTGTTGTTTCAGGTTAATACCTTTATAATCAACCCATAATAGGCGCATATGGATAATTATTAATGCTATTAATGGTACAATGAATATTTTAGTGACGAAAAACCTCAAATACGTCAGCACAGGGGGACGTTTTCATTTACCCCCGTGCGCACTTCAGAGGTTAAGTAATTCATTTCCACTGCTCTCACTCTTGGTCTGAGTCTCTCAACCAACGTCCATGCTTCGCTTCCGTAAGTCAGTGTCAGGATTACCACACTGTCATGCAAGGACTTCTTCACTTCCATACTGACCACCCTATTTCTTGTTACTGCTTTTAGCGTTCCTACAACCCTCTTCCCCTGTTGTACCCTCTCCCGCACCTCTTCATCCATAGTCCCATCTTTACTCAACACACTGCCCAGATACTTAAAAGAGTTGACGATCTCCATAGCCTGACCGTTCAGCTTCACCTCACACTCTGTGACTTCACCCCTTTCGAAGACCATAACCTTGCTCTTCCCCGTATTTACCTTCAAATTCCGTTTTTCGCACACTGTTCCAAACTCATTTACCAGACCCTGCAACTCCCATTCATTATCACTCATCAGAACTGTATCATCCGCAAACAGCAGTATAGGTAGCTTCCACTCAATTCCCTCCCTTTTCAGCGATACACCAACATCCACTGCTCTTGATAGTATTTCTTTCATAACTCCATCCATATATACAGTAAACAACCACGGGGACATCACACACCCCTGTTTCAAACCAACATTCAGGTCAAAGAACTCGCTCTGCTCACTCTCCACACGTACTGCCGCCTTTGCACCCTCATACATGCTCTTCACTGCTTTCAGCAACTTGCCCTCTACTCCGTATATTCTAAGTACTTTCCACAAACCTTCTCTATCCACTCTGTCATAGGCCTTCTCCAAGTCCATAAAGGCAACATACACCTTTTGTTTCTTCTCCAGATACTTCTCCACAACACAATTCAGGGTACAAATCTGATCTACACATCCTCTTCCCTTCCTAAAGCCTCCCTGCTCGTCGCCTATCCATTTCTCCGTTCTCACTCTCACTCTCTCAATCACTACCCTACTGTATACCTTCCCTACTACGTTTAGAAGACATATTCCTCGGTGGTTACCACACACTCCTCTTTCCCCTTTGCCCTTATATAGGGGGACTATTATGCCAGTCTTCCAGTCATCGGGTGCACTCCCCTTCTCCCATGCTAGTTTGCACATTTTCCATACCCATTCTATCACTATCTCACCACCTTCTCCTTCCTCCGTAGGCTATATAAAGCCTCAAATGCTGCAAACTTCCTTCTACCTTCATCGACCAGAAATACGTCATCAAGCCTTTTCAATAACACTTCCACGCCATCGTCGGCCTCCAATGTGGTCTTATCTATTTCAGAAGAGGCAATTCTAGCCCTCCCGGAAAGTGACAGATGGATCGCCAAAGCCCTCTTTTTCTTATCAATCGTTGTAAGTCGACACCAAACACCCACATCCTCCTTCCACATTTCGTATTCTTCATCACGCTCTAATTTCGGAGGCCATTTCAGTGAGCACGCCATAATGCCCGAACTACGCTCTGCTACCAATGTTAATAGATATACGGAAGCAACCGCACTCACTGAAATCCTGGAGACAACTGCCGGTCGTTCGCATGGACCAGCCGACCATACGTCCATCCAGCCGATGACGTCATCAGCCAGCCTACGACTCGGCGGCCTGCCATTGGCTCGAGGCGGACGAGCTTAGTGCAGGTCGAGCCAGTCAACCTGCACCACTTTGGCGTGACTGTGCTAATATATTAACACTCTAACCTCCAGTACTCCCATTAAGAGAAACATCTTAGCCCCAAGTAAACTTGAACCAATTTTAAATGACAAGCGCAGCTCACCAGAGGCAGCAACCTGCCCGCCTCCGGTACCTCAATGTAAAGGGACACAAGTGAAAGTAGATTATCCCTTGACGCATCAGGTAGTGGACCAGTCACTGGCAGTACCAGGTCCAAGTACGCAAGTAGGGAGTAGTGGGACAGTAGAAAAGGTAAGACCCAAATCTCTCAAGAGACCCCGTGTCAATGTGTTACGGCGAAGCATTTGGATGAGCTATTACAAAGAGTATTACAACAATGTGCAATATCTAAAAGGTCTCGCAATGCTCCCCCAGCGGTAGTGGGGACTCCCCAGATTGCCTCTTTTCTTCCTCTTATCTCGGACGATATTAACGTTCGGCCACTGCCACCAATCCCCTTGATTAACACAGAAGCTCAATCGAGTGTATTTGTTCGCCCCCTGTCACCAGCTAAAGTTAGTGTACTTTCGGCCCCTTCTGCTGATACTACCTCAGGGCCTTCTAAATTTAACACACAACCTAACACCAATCCTAAGTCTAAAGTAAAGTCTTATTTCCCGGCGGAAACCAGTCTGGGGTCCCCTCCAGGAACCTCAGTTTCTCATTGCTCTAATCCACTTTTTCATCTTAATTCTGTCAGTAAACAGCATCAGACGAAAGACACGCTCCCACCGCAGCAAGAGCCGGATGGACTCTGGTGGTCGGTAGGTCCTACGGCATCAGGGGAGGAGCACAGATCAATCAAGGGGGAGATCCCAGTACCGCATCAGTGGGCAATAGAAATCAATAAGAATAAAGACTTGCGGGCAAAAGACGCCCAAGGTAAGGTTGTTAAAGTACAGATTAAGGCTATTCCCAAAATCACAAATTATCAATATTTTGTTTATGTACCAGAGCAACTTGCCCCGCCTTCCCCAGGGGATCTAGTGTGTCCTGACTGTTCCCGGCCTTACGGCGTTCACGGATATGACTCCTTGAGGATAAATGAACCAAAGTTGGTGACAACTCCGGCTACCTTTCCGGCGAAACAGCAGGAAATAAACCTGGGGGAGGTCGGGTACGGGCCATGGGTGGACTAGGGTCAGAAGGCTCAACAATTTGCTATTGCCTTAACGTCCCAACCCTCCCTCACTTTTCCCCCACCTAGCCAACTAGAGTTTGATTTGCTAAATCCGCAACCGGAAGGCGTTCCCTTGTCTATTTTTGAGTTTCTTATAGCTCCCCAGTTATCACTCAAGGATTTCCCAGAACCATTCATAACTCCCGACCCCATTGAACTCCAATGTGAGTTCTTGTTGCGAGATAATGCTCATAGAAAATTTGCTATATTTTTACTCAGTAGAGACACAGCCAAGTCCATCGCTAAGCCAACATCTCCACAGACAGAAACAGGTACTAGTGAAGCGGTTAGAGTATTCCAACAGCTCCTACTACCACACCTGGCGAGGTCTATCAGGGACATATGGACAGCCTTGTTCGAGGCGGTCCGGGCTAGACAACTTCTCAGACTCTGTATGGTAAAAGGCTTACCCGAGAATATTTTTTGCCGGGTAATTTTCTCTCCAGTGTTAACAGCATCCACAATGAACTCTGACACCAAACGGGATGTGGAAGTCATGCTCAACCAGTCTCTACCAGACACAGTATAAGTGAAAGGGTTAGATAATTTGTTAATGCTAGATAGTAGGACACGACTACGGCCAACGACAGGCGGACGTTGATCTTAACCTACATCACCTTTTCGATTCCTTTACTCTCTCCTTCTCCTAAAGCTTGACAAAGACATACGGCTCTGGGAGTAGGCCCCGTAGGAGGTACCCTGGTATGCACCAGAGACCACTACGGTAGGCTCCGGGCTACGCCCCGGCGGACGTGGACGACAGGCATTCCACACATCCGGCTCCCCAGAGAGCTCGCCATCTAGTTATGGCGACGGCTGGGCAAAACCTAGTCGGCCGTGGTCCATGCCAAACCAACATTCAATGTTGACGCGTCCGGTTACCTGTGGGCACCGCCGGCCCAAGTATCCCCCCCTCTGGAAGTAGTTACTGGGAGGTTTGACGTACCTCCCAACCTACCAAATAGGAAAACCTACTATTTGGTAGTAGTCTTGGAAAATCCAACGTCAAGGCTATTAACCTAATTGCAATGACGACTTGTCTATTTTGACTGCTATGTCGTCATGCCAACCGCGGTTAAAAAGAAAACGTCTAGAGTCTACTCCTTATCTTGCTCTAGGAGACGTTGTACATTAACCAAAACTACCACCGAAGGTGAAAAAAGCATAGAAGAGAAGAAAAAGGGGTTTACCTTAGTTACCGCTTAAGGTCCATCCCGTGTTCCGTCATGTGCAGATCCCTGTCGAACGTGCGCATGAGCGACCCTCTCTTGTTATCACATCTCACGTCAGCAGAAGAACGCGGATGGGCAGGGGTCCGGCGTGAGGGAGGGTATTATGTACGTTGGATTTTCCAAGACTACTACCAAATAGTAGGTTTTCCTATTTGGTAGGTTGGGAGGTACGTCAAACCTCCCAATTTGTTAGTAGTCTTGGCAAATCCAACGTCAAGGCTGCATAACAAATAGGAGGAGGACATCCAAGCCCAACCTACCAAAAAAACCAATGCATAAAACAAAAGTATGAATGACAAAGACACAATTTAAACAAGAGAGTCTAATAAAAGAGTGAAAAACTGAGGAGTAGCTAAAAAGAACAGTTTTAACACATGCCCGTCATTCATAGTAATGCAAAAACATAGACTTGTCTGAAACCAAAAAGGTACTGTACCCAAAATCCCTTTTCTTCAAAAACCAACAAAAACACTGAACACAAGAACAAAACACAATTTTCAATGTGGCAAAAACACTTATGTACTGGAACAATACATAATCCCAAACTTGCAATCCAGTGTTGCAAACCCGTACACCCCCCCCCCCCCTTTGTCATATAAAACAAAGGAAAAGAACGAGGGACAAGGGGGGAAGACCAGGGATCTTCGCCAGAGCACCAGGAAACACGACCCCCGAGAGCAATCACCAGCCGAGGGGGTCGAACACTGGACACGGAGAGGTAGGAGGAGATGAAGGAATTGAGAGAAGACCCACAAAACCGCTGAGGCGAAGGCAGGGAAGGATCGACGTGGCAGGAACCGGAAGGAGGCAGCAAAGGCTCTGACATCGTGCGCAGAACCCCTACAAACAGGGCGACGGGCACGAACGGTCCGACAAACGCGGCGGCCCATCCGCACCTGCGAGAGCCTCCCACCAGTCCGAGGAGACACCCACACAGCAGGACCCGAAGGCGGCGCCACAGACGCAACAGAGGAGCGCAAGGCCGACACCGGGCACAACACACGGCGAGGATGCCCAAGCCGGAAAGCCTGGACGGCGAAAGGCCGGAAAGCGGGGGCCGCCCTCCCAAGCGAGGTAACAAAAGGAGGGGAGGAGGCGAACGAGACGCCATGCAAGGACGGGGAGAATCGCACGCAGTCCCAGGGCCACGACAATGCCGCTAGGGCAGACACCCGAACCCCAGCGGCCAGAGCGACAAGGAAGAGCGGACGCCCGAGCAACAGAACCGGCGTAGCGGCCCTTGTAGACGTGGGTGAAGCCAGAAGGACCAGAGCCCGCCCCAGATCCCACTGCGGAGGGACCAGGCGCGGAGGAGGTCGATCCCGGAAGGAATCCAGCGCCTGTGGCAGAACGACCAGCCCAGCGACGGACCCAAAGATCCCCCGGACGGCAGACAAGGGGGTACGTATAGCGTCGACTCGAAAGCGACGTGTACGGAAGAGGTGAAACAAGGAGCGTAGGACGAGGGAAGGAGAGCCAACTGGCAGGCGAGTGGCCTGTAGCCACCTAGGAAAAGACCCCCAGCAGGACCCGTAAGGCCCCCAAGGAGAAGACGGCCAGGAACGCTGCAGGAAGTCAGTCAGGGCCCGGCCAGGGCCCGGCCGGGGACCGGGAGCCACCGTGCCACATGAACAAGCACGACGCGAAGGCCAACGAGGCCCGCAGGTCCCCAACCGAGCCCAAGTGGAAGCCGGAGACAGGTAGAGGGACCGGACTCGGGCACCACCGCGGCAACCGGGCGGACCAAGCCCGCGCCGGCCACAGAGGCGCGAGGAGCCAGACGCAGCCGTGATACAGCCGCAGCCTCGCGAGGACTGGGCACAGCAACAGCGCGTCTGGGGGCGGAAAGATGTATATCGACCGCCACCTGTACCAGGCCACCATGAAAGCGGCCGGACCCCCCCCGGAGCGCGAGGCCGGAGGGAGAGGTCCAAAGGCAACTGGCGCGGCACCCCCGATGCGAACAAGGCGACCTCCGGAACACCTCAGGAAGCCGCGAGGTCGGCGAACACAGTCCGTTGCAACGCCCATTCAACAAGAACGCCCTGCCCCCACGACAGGGCGGCCGCCCACAGGGTGGCAGGCCCGGGCAGGGAGGAGGCATGCAAGGAGAAGGGGTGTCGGGCCGCGAGGAAGAACAACTCCACCGAGACCCCCAATAGAGTCAACGACCTGGAGGAACCCCCGCAGAAGGAAAACAGGGGACAGCCTGTCTGAGTGTCTAACCCGAAGGCCACCGACTGACCCCGAAGGGCCAGCGCATGGTCCCGCAGGAAGAACAGAGGAACCAACAGTCCGAGGGCATAGACGGGTAAGTGGAGGGAGACCCACCCATCTGCCAGGAAGTGGACGTCCCAGGTTCGATCGGGAACCCCACCCAACCTCGCTCGACGGATCTGTGGCTACCCAGACCGTCGGCGGGGGGGCGGACCAGGGCACAGCCGCAGAGAGCGAGCCCGGAGCAACCCAGAGACCGAAGCGTCAGCGAACGGGACGCAGGAGCGGCAGGAGCCGACCCAGAGGGGCAACGGAAACACCACGGGGCCCATGAGGAGGAGGCGGAGTAGCCAGAGGCTCCCTAAGGAAAGGGGCAGAGCGGCCCAAAGCAGCGAACCCACGAACGAGTCCCAGAGCCACCCCAGGAGGGAGACCGAGTGCAACACGGCGAAGACCTTCCACCGAAGGTGCACCGCGGTCGGCAGACCCCGGGTCACCGTAGCGCCGGACAAAACCCATGCGAGACCGACCCATGGCACGACACGCGACGGGGTCAAGCGTGAATCGGGAACACCAAAAGGGGAACCCTAACCGTGCGACGGTGCGAACGACTGTGAGGGCGTCGCCAACGCACAGGCCGAGGGCTTCGGAAACTACCAACCAGTCGGCCAAGGAAAACAGGAGCTGGAGCCCGCTCCTGAGGAGAAGACCCAGAGCCTGCCCCACATGTGCGGAAAAGATCCGCGGCGCGATGTGGAGACCGAAGGGAAGGCCAGCGAACAGGAACACACGATCGGAAGGCCGAACGGCCAAGAATCGCTGGAAGAGAGGATGGAGAGGAACGAGCCAAGACGCATCCTGGAGGGCCAGCGACACAACCCACGACAGAGGGCACAGGGCCAGGCGTACCAGGGGTACCGGCAGCATCCGAAACCGTGTGTGCACGACGCGCCCGTTGAGGGCCGACAGAACCACCAACGGCCGCATCGCGACGCAGTTCGTCGACGGGACCAGAAAGACACGGGAGAGGAAAACCGGGCGACCGGCGGTCAACTCCCTCGACGCTACCCAGCTCGGGCATGGAAGTGAGCACGTGGGCCACCTCCGAAGAGATGGACCGGCGTCGGTGACAAGAGCGGAAAGGGGGTCGAGACGTCCACCACCAGGGGAGACCCCACCGCGCAACCCGCCGCCCCCAACGTCCCTCGCGGCAACCGAGGGGCGCAAGGGCAAAAACAACCCGAGGGAGCACCCGAGAGGAGGGGAGCGACCCGGTCGGCCAGGCGAGAAGGAGAACAAGGAGGCCGACCCAGAGAACTACACATTGTGTTGACGCGGAGGTACCCTCGGTACGGGCCGTGCGGGCACGAGCGCCACGTCGACCTCTACCCCCCCCCCCCCCCCCAACCCCGGCGAAAGGGCGGGCTACCCCAACCCCAGGCCGGCGCGGGGCAGACCACGACGAAGGCCGGCCGGAAGTGGAAGGCCGGCCAGCCCCGACACAGCGGGGATGAAAGGGGCAAGAACAGAAGGGCGAGGCGGAATCGACGCACTGGCCTGCAACGTCCCAGTCCTGCATCCGCGCAAGGCGGCAGCACTTGCAGCAGCACCCCGAAGAGGACCGGCAGAAGGACGGGACTGAGAAGACCCTGCGTGCGACACAGCACGACGGTGCGTGACGGAAGCAGGGACCGCAACGACACAGCGCGTCGTCGCGTGTCGGAAGCAGGGGCCGCCGACAGAGAAGCGAGCATACCCAAGCAACCAGCTGAAACAACCCCGACGTATAGAGCTCAGAGTACAACAAACCCCGACGAATATCCAAGGGGGCCGGCCGGCAGAACGAGGACCGCACTGTCGGGCGGCGCCGAGTTGCCGCGCACAAAACCGCCTTCAGCTCGGGAACCAAAGACACCGCGAGCCGAAGGTGGACCCGCAGAACGCGGTCCAAACCCTCGCGAAGAGCGCCTGGTGCAGACGCCCCGAAAAGCTGCAGGCGGGGACAGACGGCTGGAGGGAACCGAAAGACAAGACAAGAAGTCCGTCACCCACTGTCGCAAGGGAAAAACCGTGGCGACAGAGGCCTGATCCGGGTGAGAGAAGAACGGGGTAGCAATAGAACAAAGTTCAAGAATGGGCGCGCCCAGCCAGGACCAGAACGCGCCGGCCAACCCGCCGACAGACACAAGAGGAGGCAAAAGCAGTGACGACTCCAGGGGAGGGACCGAAGGAGAGCCGTCGACGGAACGGTGTGAAGGCGAAGGCCCCAGCAAACCAGGCCACCAAGGGGAGAGGGCGACCGAGCAAGACGGCGAAGCCAGGCGGACCGGCGTCGCACAAACCCGACCCATAGGAGGACAGACCCGTCAACACAGCCAGGGACTGAACAGCCGGAAGGATGTCAGTGCGGCTGAAGTCTGACCAGAGCGGAGGCCTGCAGAAGGGAGCGGGACCGTAGCAGGGGTAGGAAGGGCGAGGCGCTGAGGGTGAGTCACCGCCAAGAAGCGCGAGAAGAGGGAGGCGTCCAACGACGCCAAGCACCCGTCGAAGCGTGACACAACCCAGCCCTGCATAGCCAACAATCGAACCGAGAGAGGCAACCCCCCCCCCCCCACCCAGAATGGACGGCCCGCAGGGACAAGCGCGAGCGGGAGCGAGACCCACGACACGAACCAGCAGCGTCGCGGCCCAAGGAAGGCGAGCGACGACGGCCGTGGCGCCGTAGAGGGACCCGACCCCGATCACGAACGGCCAAGGGGGAAACAGCACCATCCCCCTCTTCCAGCGACACGACAGCTCCCGAGAAAGGGGGACCCCGAAACCTCACCGAGGCAAGAGGAGGGGTACCCCCCAGGCGAGACGGGAAGTGAAGGGCAGGAAGAGAAGAAGGAGGAGGAGCAGGACGACGGGAGGGGGAAGGATGGCCGGGTGAAAGGAGGCCAGAAGGAGCCGCGGGGGGAAACAGAGCAAGGACCCCCGGGGCGGAGAGAACAGGGCGGCCCGACACCGAGGCGGAGGAGGGAGGGACCACCACCGTGGGACGAGACCGTGAAGGAAGAAGAGGCACTGAAGCAGGTGAAGTAGGAGAAGCAACGACACCCAGGCGGACCCTCCTGGACAGTGTAGGAGGGAGCAGAGGGCCAGCGACAGCACGAACAACCGCACGCGGAGAGGACAACGTAAGAGGAAGTCGTCTGGGCTAGGAAAGCGGGCGGAAGGGAGGAGAGCCCCTATCCGTAGAGGCCAGGGGAGGGCGCACAGGAGCAGAGCCGCCAACCCCGGCCTCAGGGTGAGAACCAAGACGAGGGCGGGCGACGGCAAGGCGATCAGGAGGACGACGAGGGGCAGTAGCGAGGCGAGCGAGAGCGTGGAGGCTCAGGTTGACCAGTAGCGTAGGAGAACCAAATGATACCCAGCTCGCCTTGTACCATTTGTGCCAACCCCAGATGGGACGTCACAACGTCGTCCACGTATCCCAGGTACCTATTTACAGCTAGGTGAACTGAGGCTAACACATGAAAGGAGACAAGCCCAATTCGTCACCGCCCGGTCTGGGATTGAACCCCCGACCCCTCGTGGGTGAGACGAGAGCTCCACCGACGAGGCTACGGGCTGTGTTGAACGGCCGTCAGTCGGGCAGGGATACCCAGGGTGACGCGGAACCGGGCGGCAACAAAGGCCGGGGAACGGCGGCCCACAGGCCCAATGTGGCGGGAGACCATCGGCCACACCGACGGAAGGGAAGCAGAGGCCACAGCCGCCGCCGAGGAACCAGGGCCATGGAGCAGCACAACCACCAGGGCCAGACACGGGCCACACAGAGCAGGGAGGTAGGCCGTAGAGGACACAAAGAGCGAGTGGCGCAAGCAGGACATGTGGCTCACCAAGCAAGGGGAGCGACAACCAAGGTCGAAAGCAAAGCAGCCGACCAGCACGAGAAGAACACACACCAGAATCAGCACGTCGAAGGTGTAAGTGGAGAGAATGTCCAAGAAGAACCAGGGAAGGAGCATGGGGAAACAGGAACACACATGCAAACAGGTATCCGTACTCACCCTAAACTGGGAGCACAGAGGTAGGTGAGGAGGGCGGCCGAGGCGGAAGAGCACCAGCAGAACCTGCAAAGATGGAGAAAGTGTTAACCACCACTCAACATCTTACATGCAGGGCCTATAACACCAGGAAAGTGCATACACCAATATAGTATCAGGCAACAATATGACATAAAAAAGGTCAACAGTGAAAGCCAACTATAACCGCAAATTTGCGGGCCAATGGAGGTAGATCCGTACCGACACAAACCTCCCACATCGCCACGCGACCCCCCAGCGATCTCCGCAAATTTGCGGGGAGCCGAAATGTCCCAGAGGACCGAATCGAGCACACCGCAAATTTGCGGGACCGGTCGAGATGGTCCGGTGCCGAAAAAGCTTGAGGAGCGTCTAGGAAAACCAAAAAAGGCCCGCAAACAAGCGTCAACTCCTTATGAACTCCAAGCGACGATGACCATCAAGCTGAGCAGTGCCTTCCTTGATAATATCCTGACTCAACCGGTCAAGGGAGAGGCAAGGAAGACACACCAGGGGAGAGGAGGCACATCCCCCAGGAACCACCCAACCCACAGAGATAGAGCAAAGCCCATGAGGAGAAGTGGCAGGTTGGGTGGTTTGGCACAAACAGGGGCCCCCGTGGGGTACCCCAGGATTGGGCAAAAGTTATGAAAGGATGGAGGTGAAAACAGGAAGGGAACACAAAAAACCAGTAATGAAACTGGTGAGAAAAAGGGTGGCCTAGCCGCGAGTAGAGAATGTGTCAGGGGCGAAAAACCCTGTGGAGTGAGGGAGAGGCCCCCGTGGGGTACCCCTGGGTATCACGAACCACTAAGCGCCCAGGCCCTTGAGACACAGTGAAGGCTCGAAAGGGGGGACTCGGGAATAACGCTAGTTATGCGGCTGACACAAACACTACAAACAGCACCGCCACCACGAAATCTCAGATTGTGAACCAACTGTACACCTAGGCTATGAAAAAATGAGAACTCATAGGGGCATAGCAAGTCCTGAATGATAAACAAGCTAGGCTAATTGAAGCTAAAAGCTAAACTATGCCCAGACTAACAGGAAAAAAGAATATGAAAAGAGAAAGAATGAAAAACATATACGAGGAACGCCAGGCGCCCCCGTACCTTCGGTAAGCTATTTCCACACGCGTCTCCATTATACACACTTAGGAGCCCATTTACGTGTGCCCTAGATCACGTAACATCTGTCTAACAAAAAAGAAGGCCAGAAAAGCCAAAACTAACCTAAACAGGGTGAATTAAAGGAGCACAACAAAAGCGACTTCATTCAATGGAGCGCGTGAAAAAATGATAACAAGAGAGGGTCGCTCATGCGCACGTTCGACAGGGATCTGCACATGACGGAACACGGGATGGGCCTTAAGCGGTAACTAAGGTAAACCCCTTTTTCTTCTCTTCTATGCTTTTTTCACCTTCGGTGGTAGTTTTGGTTAATGTACAACGTCTCCTAGAGCAAGATAAGGAGTAGACTCTAGACGTTTTCTTTTTAACCGCGGTTGGAATGACGACATAGCAGTCAAAATAATAATAATAATAATAATAAGCATGTTACTTATTTCTCATAAGCGCCAATTTTTCCGAAGAATTCACTAGCGCTCGAAAAGAGAAAGAAAAAAGAAAAAAAAATCAATGCATCAAAAGAAGGCTTATATACAACACACATTTAACAATCACTAGCAGTGGCAAAATAGCCTAAACTCTATAGCCATCTGCCATGACACCTCTCCCAAGATCATAGCTTCTCTCAAAGAGAAAAGTCTTAAGTTGTCTCTTGAAGCATTCAACAGAACTCAGTTGTCTCATGGACAGCGGCAACCTGTTATACAACCTCGGAGCCATGTAGGAGAAAGACCTCTCAAAGAAAGAAGACTGCTGGAAAGCCCATGGTTCATCAAGACGAAAAGGGTCATTGTCATGACGCACAACTACACCATGGTGTGCCGGTGGGCGCCTGAGCAGCTCCGCAAGGTACCTAGGCTCACCAAATTTGAGAACCTTAAAGGTCACCAAACCCAACTTAAATTCTATTCTTGCTCTTACTGGCAGCCAGTGCAGTTCTATGTGAAGAGATGTAGTAGGAGTTCTAGGTGGAACACCAAAAATTAGTCTTGCGGACCTGTTAAGATCAGACTGAACTTTCTTCAAAATATAATTTGGAAGACCCACCAACAGGGCATTGCAATAATCAACACGAGAGAAGACCAATGAGTGAACCAACATCAGGAGGCAACGTCTGGTTATAAACGGCTTCACCAAATAGAGATTTCTGATGTGCAAGTAACAACTTTTAACTATCTGGTTTACATGCTCTTTGAAATCTAATCGGGAGTTCACATATACACCCAGATTTCGAACAGAGTTGGCCGGTCGCAGCTGAGATCCACCCACATTGATGGAGAGGGCACCTACTATATCATCAGCTCTTCTATTTCCTCGGATGATGAGAATATCAGTTTTACCATCATTTAGTTTAAGTTTTCTCGCTCTCATCCACTTCTTGATATCAGACATCAACAATTCCATCTTACTCCGTATATCAACTATATTTGTGATTCTCACATAAATCTGGGTGTCATCTGCATAAAAGTGAAAGGTGACATTATGTGCACGAAGCAGAAGAGACAAACTGCTAATATAAATTATAAATAGGATAGGACCTAAAACTGATCCCTGCGGAACACCATACTGCAGGGGTGTCGAGTCCGAGACCACTTGATTTACCATCACACTCTGGGATCTACCTGACAAGTACGACCCAAGAAGCAAGAGAGCGGAGTCACGCACACCACAATCATAAAGATCACTCAATAACAACTCGTGATCCACTGTGTCAAAAGCCGCAGAGAGATCAAGCAAGACCAATAGTGAGGCCACACCATTGCAAATGTTCTCAACTAGATCATTATGTACTCTAATCAATGCTGTTTCAGTTGAATGATGCTGTCGGTAAGCAGACTGAAAAATTGGGATAGTTTCATTCTGCTGAAGTAGTGGTTGTAATTGGTCAAGTATTGCACGCTCTAATATCTTTGATATGAAGGACAGGTTGGAGACAGGACGATAGTTCAACATGTTCTCAACATCAAGTCCAGGTTTCTTTAGAGTAGGTCGGAGTAGTGCATGCTTTTCAGAATGTGGGAAGCTACCTTCAGAGAAGCACTTATTAATTATTTTGGAAATAAACTCAACTATGTGATCATAGACTCTTGGTAGCTTGGAAACATTTATGGGATCCAACGGGCAAAATGTTTTATTGAGGTTTCTTATGTAGGACGAGATCATGTCCACCTCTACTGAGTGAAAGGATGAGAGGACATTATTAGGAATGTGTCGGGGTTGGAGTACAACTGAAAGTTCTTCACCAACAGAAGCATCATCCAGTTCCTGTCTTATGCGAGTTATCTTGCCAGCAAAAAATGCCACAAAGTTGGCAGCCAACTCGGCATCAGGTACAGAAGGTCTTAAGCTGACTCTTGTTTTTCCAAGTAAACTGTTTACAATTGAAGCCAACCTCCTCTGGTCGTTACCACACGAGTCAACTTTTCCCTGATAATACACTTTCTTTTCATCTTTGATTTTGTGGACCACAGCTCTTCTGGCTGACAGATATTGCAACCATGTAGAGTCTGTTTTATTTTTCCGCCATTCACGTTCAGCTCTTCTACGCGCTCTTCTAAGAAATTTAACTCGAGTGCTATACCAGGGCGAATCATCTCGTACTATGATTTTCTTCTCTACTTCTGGACAGTGATGATCGAACACTAATTTAAGTGCATTTCCATGTACCTCCACCAGCTCATCTGAAGTAAGGTTGGAAGTATCAATACTTCCCAAGTACTGTTTTACTTCACTGCTAGCCAAATTTAGGTCTGCATTTTTATAATTTCTAAATCTGATTACTTTTTCATGTGTGAGTGGCTTAGGGAAATCAAAGCTGAAAGTAATCAAAGCATGATCAGAGGTATTAGGGTCAGCATTCTCAACATCAACATCCAGAACACCACCACAACCCACAGGAGAGAAAACCAAGTCAAGGGTGTGTCCTAAGATATGAGTTGGGTGGGACACATGATTTACAAAATTGTTCTGATCAGTCAACTCAAGGAACTCAGGAGAGAATGGCTTCAGATGAGGGCTGTCAACCCAGTAATTAAAATCTCCACATATCAAAAGTCTTCCGGTTTTAGCAGAAAATTCCTCAAGAAACTGCCCAAACTCTTCCATAAAACCCCTATCTGTACAGATACTGGCGATGGGCTGGTCTATCAGAGTGAGACCTGAGCGATCTCTGCCATACCCATAGCTTACTCTGACTGTTCCTTTTACTTATATATTTTCTAAATCTCAAGTGACGGCGTCTCTTCCGTGGATTGACCTCCCAATCTACCAAGATTGGAAGCTAAAGCGTCACATTATTCCTTTGCCCCTCAACTTTCTCTTCATAATTGCTGAGGGGCACAGGGCCCTGGGTGGGGCTTTGGTTTCCCGGGCGTTTACGCACCCTCTCAGCTCCCCGCCATGGAGTGGCTTCGGTCACCCAGGCTTTATTGTGGTCGGCAGGGAGGGTTCTGTGGGGGCGCTCGTTTATGGCCTTGGCCTTACTCGGGGCCTTGGGGCTGTTCGGCCAGGCAGTTTGGGGAACAACAACAACAACAACAACCCCTATCTGTGCCACGATGGCCAGGCCTATAGACAACTGCCATTCTTAGAATTTGTTGATGGAGTTTTATTTCCACTTCCAACAGTTCATAATAAAGAGGGGCTGGGTTATGGCTTATTTGCAAGATATTCACCAGAGATGTGGAGTAGACAACTGCCACTCCACCACCCGGATGATCTCCCCTAGGCCTAGGAACATTTATTATGGAATGGGTTTTAGGCAATGCCGCCTGGATAATATTCAGATCTGACTCGAACAACCAGGTTTCAGTGAGACATAATACATCAAGGTTACGTTCATCCAAGATCTCGCAAATATGATCCATTTTGTTACGCAAGGAACGAACATTCAACAGACCCAGTTTCAACCGGCTCCCATGTGCATTTTTCAGTTTTTTGAACCTACAAAATTGGTGTTCTCAATAACTTTATTTCTCTGAGCTGTCATCAAAGGACAATTTCTACTTGAGGCGAAATGATTTGGCGGCTCCGTAACTGATGTGGAGCTCATACAATTTATACATTTGGGGGAAGTCTTGTTGGTGCAGTCTTTTGAGTTATGAGTACCAGCACAGAAGTTGCATTTTGGATCCTCATTTTTCCGATAACACCTGTCACTGGTATGACCAAAGCCCTGGCAATGGTAACATTGTGTTACCCAGAAGCGATCGTACGCACGACATCTCACAAGTCCAACATACACAGAATTGCCATCATCCACAATGGAAGAGCGTATTTCAGGTGACATTTTTACTACCGCAATCTTAGTGTGTGCATCACTCTTTTGCTTAGTGAATAGCAAATTCATAGCCAAGCCATCGTCGACCAGGGACTTTATTCTTGGGTTCTTGTTGAGGATGCTGGGAATGATCTCATTATCCTCAGCGTCATTAGCAATGCCCACCAGAGTCATTTTTGGCATCATCTTCTTTGGTTCGGAGACACTGAAGGCACTGTCCACCCCCAAATACTGATTGATGGCCCTTCCTGCATCTTCTTTGGCTTTCTTGGATGGAAGTCGTACCACCAGTACACCCGAATCAGTTCTAGTTAACTTGTTAACCGGAACCAAAGCCAGAGCAGTCTCGATTGCCTTTGTATCTGGTGGGCTTACTGGCTCGGAGGATCGGTCTTTTGGCTTCACTACCAGGACCTGATGGTCCCAGACAGTTTTTTCCTTTCCACCATCTACCACCTCAGTGGTGCGTTTGGTCGGCTCCTTTATGGTCTCCACTGTTTCCCTCACTACCTTTTCCTTGCTCTTCAAAACCTGCACTACATTCTTCTCAAACTCTCTTTTCTCTTTTTCTCTCTCTTCGACCTGCTCATTCATGATTTCCTCCAATGCATCCACCTTAGCATTCCCCACCCTTGTCCACTCATCTTTCTCCTCACTTATTACTCCCTTTACTCTCTCACTTAAATGACCCTCATACTCCTTTAGCTGCTCCTTGAGTGCCATGTTCTCTGCCTCCAGCTCATCTACTTTCCTTATTACAGCATCTAAGTTAGCAATTAATGGCCCATCTGCAGTTGCTACTGAACTGGCTCCACATATTTCTGTCAGTGACTCCACCTTCACACCTATATCTCTCCTCCAATTCTCCATAACTCCCTTCCATCTCAACAGACCCATCATCTGTCTCTTCACTACAGTCAATTGATCCTCCACTTCATTACCCTCTGCCAGAAATCCCTCAAATTCATAGCTCTCTTCATCTCCCAACAAACTCTGCCTCCGTTTGCCTTGGCTGGCCATTGTTTATACCTATATAGCCTACAATTAAAAATACACTAATCTAAATTAAAAACAACCAAACTCCCTTGGCTAAAAATAAATCAAACCAATCACTTAAAAAAGCTGATAAAATAAAATAACTACCTGGGTAAAACCCAGGTAGCGCCGCCCCCGTTTGTGTCACCCAAGAAGAAGAAAAATTAAGGTATGGAAAAAGAAATGAATACTGGGTGTCTGCGAGGATACCACGAGCAGGTGGGGTGCGACTTGGCTACCCTTTGGAGGTAGCCCAAACCGAGGTGCGAGGAAGGATGGTGAATGTCTACTAACTTTAACCAATTTAATGTTTCGAGCTTCTTTGTCAGTGACTATATATCCACACAACTCAGTATAACCTCATTGGTTACGATACTGCCACTGCGCAAGGTAATGCCAAAATTACTCCTTATTTGCCACACGGGTGCGTCAGTGGATAGGGCTGACCTGGGACACAAACAAGTTGCCCCCCCCCCAGTCAGGGTATGGTCGACCATAACATTGTTCATTAGAAGCAATGGACGGTCGTCTGCAGTCTGACTCAATGGGGAGGCGGGAAGGATCCTAGGGCGGCCCTCTCAACTGGACCCAATTAACTCCTTCAGACATAAATAGTTAACTTACTGGCGAGGAGGCGGGAGACACGGTATTATTGCCACTGTACCCCACAACTGTCAAAACCACACTGCGGGACCGTTAGAAGTCGGAGAAACTTGGGGTTGCCACCAATCGACAGATTTTCATCTAACTTACCTAACTTACTAAGCTCCATATGACGCTAGAGCGTCATATAACTTATTAGAGAGCTATGAAGATAAGTTCATATGACGCTCTAGCGTCATATGAGTTTTTTGGCATAAGTTCCATATGACGCGATAGTGTCATATGAGTCGGAGGGAGTTAATGTTCCCCTCTTGATATATGCATGACATATATGTCGATTAAATACATATGCCGTAGCTTGGATAAGAAGGATTTATAGTCATGTCTGATACGAACTATAATTTGTTTTTTTATCTACTGTACACATGAAAGATATACAAAGTTTATATAATTGTAGGAAGGGAAGCACTTTCGATTGTGACTGTACACTAGTAAATATAATGTATTAAATTATTGGGCATATTGATAGTGATTTACCATATTACCCTTTTCCTAGAAGGGTTTATTGCTACCAATATATACAATCAGTATAATGTATATTATTATGGACACGTTAATTTCCATTTGTATGCCTTCTTTAAACCGATAATTTTTGACAGTACACACAAGTAAATCATCACACATCAATCGTGTTGGTACATTGCATGATCATCACTATTGCAACACTCATACATATTTATTATTAATGCATAACATTATTACAAACAGTTATTAACTTCTTGATCAAGGATACCATCATTAGTACAATCAATCACCATATTCATAATTTAGTTGATGTGGCAGATCCCGAACTTACATGAATGAATTGGTACCATCCAAGGCGGTCATATGTTCAGCACAGTCTCCTGTAAACGACTAGCCTAGACACTTATCTGTGAGTTATTGACCAAGCTGACTATATCTTAATAACATTTTCACAATAATAAGAATTAAGATATGGACCAGCTGCTAATTGTTCTTGCCCGCATATTCTTATCCATATGAGCGTACAGTCTTTAACCCTCTAGACACGGATGGCCTCATATGAGTTCACACTATACTTGGACATTAAATGAGGCACTGCTCTATATAGAGCCTCTGGATAGCAAGTGCCAACAGTGTTTTGTATCAGGACAACCTCACCAAGCACAAACTAGGCATCATCAGCTCTTATATACATTCCATCATGGAAGGTGAGGGAAAGAACATAAATGCTGTGTCCGAATTGTACCATACTTCTGCCACGACCCGTACACCTAAGAAAGAATGGCAAAGGAAAGACAACTTTAAATAATTTGTCGAGGCAAGAAATTATAGCAATTGGATGATAGTTGAATGGTTGAGAGTGGCCACTCTTCTTTGGGACAGGTTACACGAAAGCTAACTTCCAGCAAGAAGAAATGATATGAGAGGAAAGACAGATATGGAAGAGTTTGCCTTGACAGGGAGTCGGCCCGGAAGAACAGTTTTTGAGTACAACAGGAGGAACACCATGGCAGTCCATATACCTTCTTAGTATTAAGGGGAGTGACTTGATTTTTGTCTCTCCTTTTCTCTCTTTTTCTGGATTGTATCCATTCGGCCCCATTCAGCCTACTGTTTTAAGACATTTATCCCCATCCAGGTGTCGATTTCTTCCTGGCGAGCGATAGCAAGCCAGCATTTTATGGAGAAATCCAGATTCGCTGGAGACATTTTTCTATCGAAAAATTTAAAAATTTAACCTGCTGTCAAAAACGTTAAAACAAAATATGCTGGCTCGCTACCGCTCACCAGGAAAAAATCAACACCTGGATAAGGATAAATGTCTTAAAACAGTAGGCTGAATGGGGCCGAATGAATACAACCCAGAGAGAGAGGGAGAGAGAAAGAAAGGTTGCAAAAAAACGAGCTGGGCCCTCTTAAGCTCAGAGAGGGAGGAAAGTACATCCTTAGAAGAGATTAGGAGGGAAATAGTATGAGGAGGCGAGTTGATGACACGATATGCTTTTGACTGTACCTTCTTGAGAAGTGCGGTATGGGTGTGTCGGAGTAAAGAACCCACAGAGATGGATAAGCACTCCTAACATCTGGGAAACTCTGTGTTAAATTGACTATGAAGAGTTGACCGAATGAATAGAAACACCATTTGAGGAGGAGCACTTTATTGACAATGTTTCGTAGATAGCTTCTTCAGGTTAGTGACCTAAAGAAACTATCTGAGAAACGTAAAAAAAAGTGCTCCTCCTCATATGTTATTTATATTAATTCTGTCAACTTTTCAAAGTTATTTTAACAAAGATAACAATTATGATAATGACAATAGCAATAATAGTTATAATAATAGTAAAAAATGCAAATAGTGAGATAATATTATGCAATGCCCCTCATATATATACAGTATAATATATATATATATATATATATATATATATATATATATATATATATATATATATATATATATATGTGTGTGTGTGTTTTCTAATTAATGTTTACTAATGTCAATGCCTAAACGGTGAAACTCTTACCATTTCAATATTTATTGTGAATTATAGTGTTGATCTATAATAGTGTACCCGGAAATCGACTGTTAATACCACACTAGAGGCTAGGCTTTCCCCTGCTTCCTGATATACTGTATGTGTATGATTTATGTGCCCATATTTCCTTCATCCTGGTCTATGGGCCTGTAAAGCCATCTAGTCACTCTATCCGACAGGACTAAAGCCAGCATTTCCTTGTAGGATTATTGGCTCCCCTGTCCCCTCTGGGAGTGAAGCAGTAAATGTATGTAGGGATCAATGTTGCGTACACCGTGAATGTATGTAGGGATCAATGTTGCGTACACCGTGAATGTATGTAGGGATCAATGTTGCGTACACCGTGAATGTATGTAGGGATCAATGTTGCGTACACCGTGAATGTATTGTATCTCACAAACGCAATCGGATTCCTAAACGAATATAAGAGTAATCGGCGGAATGCAAAGTCGGCAGGATACAAAATTGACTAAACCAACACCTGGATGGGGATAAAAGTCTTAAAACAGTTTGCTGAATGGGGCCGAATGGATACAAACCAAAGAAAGAGAGAAAAGGAGAGAAAGAGAAAACAAATCAGGTGAGCACGAGGTGTCCAGAAAAAGGGCCCATCTCTCCTTAAAGGCTCACTTTCAGGTTGGTGGCTGGAAGGGGGTTCATCAACAAAGGGGGATTGATTCATGATTTAGATAGAGCTGTTCTGGTAATCGATATATAACCCCTCTTTTATTATATTCTGATAATTATTAGGCGATTTTATTCAGCTTAGGAAGGATCTGTGGTCGCTAAAAGGATACATTGAGATAGTGTGTAGCCTTTTTAATGATAGAGGTCCTTCCTAAGCTTAATCAAATCATATAATAATTGACGGAATATAATGATAAGGACGTCACCGGTACAATATGAGTAAATTGCACCTTGCCTTTTTCGTACCTGTACAAAATGGACTAATTCAATATGAATTTTTGTTTTAGCTCAGTAATGATTATACGTAGGGAGTTAACCCGTTCAGTACCAGAGGCGTCCTTTGCATCATATTCTGGCAACTAGTAGACGATTTTATTCAGCTTAGGAAGGACCTCTAGCAATAATATGACTTCAAACTATCTCAACCCCCCCTTTTAACTCTCACAGATCCTTCCTAAGCTGCAAAATATCGTCTAAATATAGCTAGAATAAGATATAACACACGTCGCTGGTACTCAAAGGGTTAACTAGCAAATACTCTGAACAGATGAGCAACACCTTATCATAATGTCAACCTAGCCTGGCCTAACATGACATAAACCAGATAAGGGGGAAAGGTTTATTTTTTGGTCAATTATTTCATATGTTTTTGTTTTTAGTTCCCTCCCTAGACCTCCGTCAAACTTAAACAAAAAACATCCATTAGATCCCTCTTCTAGATAAATTTGTACATTTATTGGCAGAAAAATTTCCCGGCCTAAGGCCGGTTCTTCCAAAATTACAGGATCGCTATCGTTCGCCATGAAATATATCGACACCTAATTGACACGAAAGTGTTAATATTGACAAAGAAATGGGTCGAAAGGTCTTAAAATCGGCTAACTACTGGGCCGAAGGTTTTAAAATCTGAAAACTAATGGGGCTAAACATGAGGGAGAAGGGGGGCCAGAAAAATGACCCATCTCCCCTTTATATAATTTAGCTTATACCATTTACGTAAAATAAACCCAATATATATACCGGTATATATATATATATATATATATATATATATATATATAATATATATATATATATATATATATATATATATTTTTTTTTTTTTTTTTTTTTCTTTAATACATACGAGGTTGAAAGAAATGGCAATTTCTGCGTTGGAAATTTTATTATTCAAAGTTTCCAGGTCTCTGATGAGTTTTCGCTGGGTGGCAGGAAGTAGATGAAGGAGATGAGCAAAATTCATGGTGGTACAGGGTTACATAAATGTAAATGATGATACAGGATATACGACGCGTTTCACTGGACAACCAGCATTATCAAGTAAGGATGGAATGATATAAAAGGTAAACAGGAAGGGTATATATAGAGGGTGGAGGATCAGAGGAGGCGAAAAACAAGGGGCAAAAACCTACTATTTCTCTTTTCCAGAATCCCCCTCCACCAACAGTAGGTTTTTGCCCCTTGTTTTTCGCCTCCTCTGATCCTCCACCCTCTCTCAGCTCTCAGCCTATGCCCAAGAGGAAGTAAGTTGGAATATAGAAAAAAAAAAAAAAAAAAAAAAAGGGCGTCCGGAAATAGATAGATAGATAGACATAAAAAGTTAGATATATATATTTAATAATTAGATAAATGTATTTTCTTAACCACGTAACAATGAGGTTTGATTATGAGTAAATTAAGTTACAGGATCGCTTCATAGATTCGATTCGGGTCTCACTCAAATAATATGAAAAGCAAAAATAATATTTTGAAGCTAAATGAATGTTCTTCAGCTTAGGAAATCACTAGAAGTAACATTAAAACAGCCCTGTTTGTCTAAGGCGATATTACTAATATGAGACAATAGTATCACCGTTCTTGTTCTTACTAGCAATGTAAGCTTAATTAAAAGAAAATGAAAGAAATCGTAAGTATTAATATATAACAATAGTATTACTTTTACCATAACCCAATTACTTAAAGAGTTACTTTAGTCCACAAGTCAGTCAACTAAATTAGTTAAGTACATAATAGTAGCGTTAACGTTAATTCCCAATTACATATCTCACTAACCAACATAAGTGTTTACACCGAACACACTTAACACACACTTATATAATCTGACTGACAGTCACAATCCCATTATAATACTTCACCCCGGTCTTCCTCCAGCTGCTTGTTCACCTTCCCAACTCCAAATGTGACTGATTTGAATGCCCACTACTCGGGTCTTATAAACTATGCAATGATGGTGTAGGAACGAATCAGGAGGCGGGGATGGTGCGCACCCCAATCACAGCTCCTCTAGTTGCGTAGCAGATGCGTGGTCCAATGGCATCGATGATCGTCATAGCGTCGGGTCATCGAAGTAGTTTGCAGGGTCCGAAAGGAGGGGCCAGGTTGTGTAATGACGTCAATCACCCATCAAATTTCCCCCCCCCCCCCCATATGACGCACGCAGGTGTGAAGGCTTGTTTGCTGGTATGCGGACGAGCTGGTTCCCACACTCGCTGCTCTGCTTCACCGCCCGGGTAATTCGTCACTCCTTCAACTCTTAACTCTAACTCTTAAATAAACACATACAGGGCTCCGTATGTCAGAATATATATATAAATATATATATATATATATATACATGCATTAAATTGGAGGACGACCTCCTTGGATAATTTTAAACAAATATGTCTCAATGATAAAATGTCTAATCATACATAGTTTGGCTGTTACAGTATATTTACGATGTTGTATTTATGAGGGTGGAATGTGAAGGGAAGCCCACCAAGATTTTTGCACACATTTATTCACAGATCTTGACAGTGTGTTCCTCTTTGCTACAGGCTAAAGAAAATGTTCAAAGTGGCCCCCATGTGTCTGCAACACACTGTATTCCTATACTCATGACGTGTGAAAAATGTCCTCGGACCCACAATCAGTCTTTCCCTCTTCCTATGACTTAAATTGCTTCAAACTCCTTGTGTCCAGGCATTTTGGCTCGAACGTCCCTTGAAGGACTAAATATATATGTCAGCCTGTCACTCAACTTTGGGGGAGGCACTTGCTATAGGCAGTTCTGCCTTAATGGGGGTGGGCTTATTTATTCAATCATTTATATATTTTGTGATCATGTTTTAGTTTCCTCCCTATAGTCCTCTATCAAGCTTTAAATATATACCACCCTCCAACACCCTCCATCAAAATAATGTTTTGCATTTTTCGATAGAAAAAAATTCCGGCCGATGGCCGGTTCCTCTTAATTTACAGGCTCGCTATCGCTCGTCAGGAAAATAATCAACACCTAAATGACACGAAAAGTATTTATATTGACAAAATAATGGGGCGAAAGGTCTTAAAATCGCCAAACTGATGGGCTAAACGTCATTAAATCTGAAAACTAATGAGGCTTAACATGAGGGAGAAGGGGGACCAGAAAAGCGACCCATCTCCCCTTAACAAATTTCGTCCCTCACAACCATCCCTCCCTTCACGCCCATAATATCTAACCTACATGTACAGTACAGTCGGCCAAATATGTGATGTCGCGGCATCAAGTAAATTTCGATCAGCAATTGGTATCAGCACTGTGTAAGCACAAATATTATCGTTTCGAGTGACATACACAAACATGTTCCAATCTTTACACACCCTATTCAACACCCGACAGATATTAATACAGCACAGATCAAGCCAAACGTAATGACGGCTGGGGCATGACTTATTAGCTCGACCGTACAGTCGGCCAAATATGTGATGTCGCGGCACCAAGTATATTTCGATCAATAATTGGTATCAGCACTATCTAAGGTTTTATTCATCGTTTCGAGTGAGATATACAAACATGTTCCTATCTTTACACACCCTATTCAACATCTGACAGACATTAATACAGCACACAGCGAGCAAAACGTAATGACAGCGGAGACACATTTTGTATGTTCCTATCTTTACACACCCTATTCAACATCTGACAGACATTAACACAGCACACAGCGAGCAATACGTAATGACAGCGGATACATAACTTATTTGGCCAACCGTACAGTCATATTCCAAAGTTCAGCGACAGTCTTAATGGCAAATTGTGTAAAATCGAGCGAAACACTTAAGATTTGGCAATGTTATGGCTGAACTAATAGAGTAATGGTAAATTGGATATTGATAATTGCTGCTTAAGGGAAGATGGGTCGCTTTTCTAGACCCTCTTCTCCTTCATGTTGAGCCCCATTAATGCTCAGATTTTAAGATGTTTGTCCCATTAGTTTGATGATTTTAAGACCTTTCGCCCCATTTCTTTGTCAATATTAAGACCTTTCGTGCTATTTAGGTGTCGATTGTTTTCCTGGCGAACGATTAAGCCTGTAATTTTGGAAGGACCGGCCTTTGGCCAGGCCATTTTTCTACCGAAAAATTTACAAATTAATCTATAGGGGGAGATCTAATGGATGTTTGTTTTAAAAGTTTGATGGAGGTCTAGGGAGGAAACTAAAAACAAAAATAATAAATGAAAAAATCTACCTTAAAGTGAACCATTCCCCCTTAAGATTATGATGCACTAAAGGTAGCGCCATCGAACCTGATAATAATCTTGACCCCTTAACTTCTTAGAACTCGAAATGAATGAAAGCAATTGGGCTGACGTTTCTATCATTTGGGAAGAGTCCACCAGGAAATAGGTGTGGATATTTACAGCCAGTTTTTTCTTGGCACTTTTAAGTTACAGATTGTTCAGTGATCAAGATTATTGTCAAGTTCGTTGGCTCTACCTATAGTGTTTAAGTTGAGTAGTGTGGTAAGGACAAAAGACTGGTTGGCCAAGGTTCGAATCCGGCTGTAGTACTGTAGCGAGATTCTTAGCTAGGCCCCTTGTTGAACACCTCGTTACTCAAAGGCCTCTACGGTATGGATTCGTTGCTCCCCCCCCCCCCCCACCCTCCTCCTCTTTGTTCCCTTCTCATCATCCATCATCGTTTACATTACAACGGCGTGTTCTTTATTTATCAAACCTAACCAGAACCTTTTTTACTGTGTTGGCAAATTTAATACATTTACAAGTTATTATTTATTTTGTGTGTTTTTTTTTGTATTATTATTATTATTATTATTATTATTATTTGTGTTATATGTATGTGTATGTATGCATGTATGCATGCATGCATACATACATACACATACAACTTTAATACATTTACAGGTTATTATTTATATTGTATTTTTTTTGTATTATTATTATTATAATTATTATTTGTGTTATATGTATGTATGTATACATTTATTTATTTATTTATTTATTTATTTATTAAATAGTCACACTCTTAACCTTATTTTCTTGGGTTATACTTTCCTTGTCTTCTCCTTGATATGTTTTTCTCCCATATATTATGATGTTACCTCCACCAACCGACTTTACTCCTAAACTCTTTAAGAGGGGATGGGCTGGGGTTTTAAGGCACCCCTTCTCCCTCGTATTTATCCCCATGTTTTTATAGATTATAAGTCATTCGGCCCATTAGTTTGGTGATTATAAGACTTTACGCCCCATTTATTTGCCAATATTAAGACCTTTCGTGCCATTTAGGTATAACAAAAAATCTGGCGAGCGATAGCGAGCCTGTAATTTTCAGAGTAACCGGCCTTTGGCCGGGATATTTTTCTACCGAAAAATTTACAAATTTATTTTGAAGGGAGGTCTAAGGAGTGTATATTTCCAGTTTTCTAGAGGTCTTGGGAGGAAACTAAAATAATATTAAAAACATCCAAGTACTAAGCAAACAAAGAAGCCCATCTTCCCTTAACTTATATCTATCTATTTATTGTCAGCGTCATAATCCCTGCGATGGTGACCTTGAACAAATCGCCTCTATGCTCCTCTGTCATTCATCAACCAGCGCCCCTCCTCCCACCCTATACTAATTTAACTCTTAAATCTCTCAACTCCATCCTTCCATCTCATTTTTGGTCTGCCTCTCCCTCTGTGCTCTTCCACCTCACTCCCATACGTTCATTTAGACACTCTTTCTCTCTCAATGCGATTCACATGACTGAACCACCTCAATGGGTTCCTTTCCACACTCTCCAGGCCGTCCACATTCTCAACACATCAATATCGTTTCTTTTTTCTATATGTCCATCTCTTCGTAGAACTCGACACAAACTTCTCAAGTATTAAGGGGAGATGGTTCGGGTTTTTTTAGTCGATTATTTCAAATATATACATATATATATATAATAATATATATATATATATATATATATATATATATATATATATATATATACAGTATATATTATATATTGAGTATATATCAACAATACACGTGAGCCACTAAATGTTTCTAATCTCTCAGTGGGGTTCGAACCGCCGACCGTCAGGACGGTATCAGGACATCTCAACACCATGCCATCTCACCACACAAACAAGACGAGTCACCTCAACACCATGTCATCTCATGACCAGACCTTTTCTTCACCAGTCGGTTTCATCACCATACCAGCTCAATACCAAGCCAATTCAATACCAAGGCATCTCAATACCACACGTTGCCACATCTACTGTCCTGTACAGCGATCACGGGTACCCCCCCCCCCTCTCTCTCTCTCTCTCTCTCTCTCTCTCTCTCTCTCTCTCTCTCTCTCTCTCTCTCTCATCTATGCAGTAAAGATACGGATAACAATTGCTCTCTACCCACTACAGGTAAAAGTGTTCGTTTATTTTGACACACATCAGGCCTACACGTATTATATAATTATACAGTACACTATAAACGATATATATATATTTTTTTTTTTTTTTTCTTTAATACATATGAGGTTGAAAGAAATGGCAATTTCTGCGTTGGAAATTTAATTATTCAAAGTTTCCAGGTCTCTGATGAGTTTTCGCTGGGTGGCAGGAAGTAGATGAAGGAGATGAGCAAAATTCATGGTGGTACAGGGTTACATTAATGTACATGAAGATACAGGATATACGACGCGTTTCACTGGACAACCAGCATTATCAAGTAAGGATGGAATGATATAAAAGGTAAACAGGAAGGGTATATATAGAGGGTGGAGGATCAGAGGAGGCGAAAATCAGGGGGCAAAAGTCTGCTATTGGTGGAGGGGTATTCTAGGAGAGAGAAAGGGAGAACCGCTTCACGGATGCGCACTGGATGCGGGATGGTGGTCGGTTGGTGGGGTCGAAGCTGATTGGCTGCGTGTCGAGGGGCGTGGCCTAAGTTGTGTGGCACCTGCGGAAGACGAAGCTGAAGGAGGTAGCGCGGGGGACTGCATCAAGGGCACCGGGGGGCGAGGGGGGGTGTTAGGTCCTGTAGGAAAGTGCCTTTTGGCAGAAGGAGGGATCTGAAGGTCCAGAGTTTGGTTGTTGATGTTGGGATGTAAGGCTTGGATATATAAAGCTTCGAGTATAGGTAATCTCCTTGGGTCACTTTCTTTATTGAGTATGGTGGTGTGTTTCTCTAACTCGTTGCGTGTGAGGTGAGGGTGGTTAGGGGTGAGATAGTGGTCTTTGATGGCTCCAGCCTGAAGGTGAAGAGTTAACCGACGTGAAAGACGAGTCTGCGTCATACCAATATAGGAATGAGGTCCACAGTCCTCATAATTACAGGTATGTTGCTAAATGACCTGATCGTCGGTCATCGGGCTCTTTATCTTGGTGGAGGCTGGTTTGTTGCGGAGAACGAGGTTGGAGGTCTTGGGGGATTTGTAATAAATTATTAATTTGATTTTGTTTTCCGGGTTGGTTGGGTGGACATGCTTGGAGATTATTTCTTTTAAGACGGCCTCGTCATTTTTGTGTTCAGAGGACATGTAATTGCGGTAGAAGATCTTAATTTCATTGGGGGGGGTCAATGTTGGGAGGGCTTTGGGTGTACCATTTTTCAAGATGGTGGTTGATGGTGCTGGAGATGTCGGAGTTGGAGTATCCGTTATTTACTAAAACTTGGGATAGTCTTTCTAGTTCCTGGTGGGTGTTGGCCCAGGTAGAGCAGTGCGTGACGATCACGTCATTTACCAACATACCTGTAATTATGAGGACTGTGGACCTCATTCCTATATTGGTATGACGCAGACTCGTCTTTCACGTCTGTTAACTCTTCACCTTCAGGCTGGAGCCATCAAAGACCACTATCTCACCCCTAACCACCCTCACCTCACACGCAACGAGTTAGAGAAACACACCACCATACTCGATAAAGAAAGTGACCCAAGGAGATTACCTATACTCGAAGCTTTATATATCCAAGCCTTACATCCCAACATCAACAACCAAACTCTGGACCTTCAGATCCTTCCTTCTGCCAAAAGGCACTTTCCTACAGGACCTAACACCCCCCCTCGCCCCCCGGTGCCCTTGACGCAGCCCCCCGCGCTACCTCCTTCAGCTTCGTCTTCCGCAGGTGCCACACAACTTAGGCCACGCCCCTTGACACGCAGCCAATCAGCTTCGACCCCACCAACCGACCACCATCCCGCATCCAGTGCGCATGCGTGAAGTGGTTCTCCCTTTCTCTCTCCTAGAATACCCCTCCACCAATAGCAGACTTTTGCCCCCTGATTTTCGCCTCCTCTGATCCTCCACCCTCTATATATACCCTTCCTTTTTACCTTTTATATCATTCCATCCTTACTTGATAATGCTGGTTGTCCAGTGAAACGCGTCGTATATCCTGTATCTTCATGTACATTAATGTAACCCTGTACCACCATGAATTTTGCTTATCTCCTTCATCTACTTCCTGCCACCCAGCGGAAACTCATCAGAGACCTGGAAACTTTGAATAATAAAATTTCCAACGCAGAAATTGCCATTTCTTTCAACCTCGTATTTATTAAAGAAAATGTATTACCTGGCTTTACTAACATATATATATATATATATATATATATATGTTTCTAATCTCTCAGTGGGGATAGAACCGTCGACCATCAGGACGATAGCCGACGCTTTAATCAATTATAGCGTCGGCTATCGTCCTGATGGTCGATGGTTCGATCCCCACTGAGAGATTAGAAACATTTAGTGGCTTACGTGTATTTGTGATATATTCTCAATATATATATATATATATATATATTGCAGTACCAGTAATGTGTATTTTATATTTCAAATATATTTAGACTGCTTTGTACTGCTTAGGAAGGGTCATGTTAGCTAAGGTTCATTGAGATGGTTTGAAGCACTGTAACTGGTACACGTCCTCCCTAATTTGAATAAGATCGCATAATAGTTAGTAAAATAAAATAATGCGACAGAACTATTTCATTGGGTACCGTATATTAAATAATTTAAATTATGCTAGGGGTTTACGGTCTATTCACCCACAAGTCTTTTCGCCCACGTATCTTTTCGCCTACAATAGAAATTTGTTAGCCCAAACAATGAAGTTCGTTAGCCCACACCTTGAAGTCTTTTCGTCCACACTTTGAAGTTTGTTAGCCTCCCACACTCTAAACTGGCTTCTAAAGGATGTAAAGAAAATTTTATTTTGTTGACTACAAAATGTTGTCCATTCATAATAAAATAATTCTGTGAATAATTTGTGTTATCTCATTTCCGGACTTAACTTAGTTTAAATATCTTCAGATTAATTGGTTAACTTTTCATCATATTCATATTACTAACTCTGTGTAATGTTGAGGCTCAGCATTTTGTTTAATTCACAATGTCTGACCCATTCAGTATACTGTATATAAGACTTCCATATGACATATGAGAGAGAGAGAGAGATAGATAGATAGATAGAGAGAGAGATACATTATATATACAGTATATACAGTATCAGTCCTATCTCCTATTCTCTTTCTAATTTTTATAAATTATCTCCTTAACTGCACCTTAATTCCCATCCATTCATACGCAGACGACTCAACATTACACTACTCCATTAGTTTTTTCAGAACTCCCCAGCCAGCAATCCCTCAACGACAAACGTAATGAAGCCATAGAACTCTTACATTCTGATCTAAATACTATTTCCAATTGGGGCAGAGAAAACCTTGTTAACTTTAATGCTTCCAAAACCCAATTTCTCCATCTATCTACCCGTCAGGATCTCCCAGCGGACTATCCCTTATTCTTCAACAATTCAAAAATCAACCGTTCATCATCTCTCAATATTCTTGGTGTCTCTTTTTCTTCTGCTCTCATTTGGAAGGACCATATTACCAGTCTTGCTAAGGCAGCCTCCCAGAAGCTGGGTGTGCTCAACCGCCTTAGGGGGTTCTTTTCCCCTGCACAGCTTCTTGCTCTGTACAGGGGCATAGTGCGCCCTTGTATTGAGTAGTTGTTCACGTGTGTGGGGAGGTTCCTCTCACACCACTCTCCTAGACAAAGTTGAAAGGAAGGCCTTTCGTATCATTAACTCTCATCCACTCGCCAACTCTCTGAACTCTCTCTCTCTCCGCCGCAATGTTGCATCTCTCTCGCTATTCTATCGCTACTATAATAATCAGTGTTCTTCAGATCTTTCCCAGTGTATACCACCTCCTTTACGTAGGGCACGTGGTACCCGTCTTGCAACTCAATCCCACCCCTACTCTGTGCAACTCTCCAACCCAAGAGTGAAACGTTACTCTCATACTTTCTTCTATTCAACAGCTGAGCTCTGAAACTCTCTCCCAGAATCAGTCTTTCCCTCTTCCTATGACTTAAATTGCTTCAAACTCCGTGTGTCCAGGCATTTTGGCTCGAACGTACCTTGATTTTGGCCCTGTCACTCTTTCAACTATGGGGGAGGCACTTGCTATAGGCAGTTATGCCTTTTGCCTCCCTCAATCACAGAACAAAAATATATATAGCTCATATTCAAGGAGCAAATCACAAAAAATATATAACAATACTAGTGAAGCATTGTACAACTAGGAATGTCCTGTGTTTTGGTGTGTGAGGAGACTAATGACGTGACCGATTAGAAGGAGTAGAGTAGGAGGAGAAGTTATAATAATTATATAGGATTAACTCGGTCACCATTCCCCCGCCATTTTTCTGGGCAACTATATTCTGGAATATCTAATGTTAATTTTGGAAGCTTCTATATATATGTTTTTATTAGAATGTAGATCATGGTCATTATATCATTCAAACTCAGTATAGTTATCAATTATATACATAATAGCGCCTCATAGTGCTGCCACAAACATATCTGTCGATCGAAAATTTCCAGAAATAGTCTGTACCTGTGCACTGATTCCTGTATACATTTTATGTCAAATATTCTAACCTCAAAAGTCGTACATAAGTATTATCAATCGTAATATATTGAAATACTAACAAGAACGTCATTCTGCTTATTCTCTTTTTTGGATTTGAATGCTCAGTAATCTTTCAATCTATTCATTTTAGTTAGCACAGTCATTTTCGTTATGTGTTGACCAGTTGACAAGCAAAGTTTGTGAAATGTTTCACTCTTCTATCAGTATTACAACAATCAGTGTTCTTCAAAGCACTCTCAGTGCATACCCCCTCTCCGGCGGCGAGTGTGAGGCACCCGCTGTTCAACACAGTCTCACGTCTATTCTGTCCAGCTCTCCATTCCAAGAATTACCAAATTTTCTCGGCCTTTCTTCTGCTCAACAAACTCTCTCCCCTAATTAATATTTCCTTCATACTATGACTTAAACTGCTTTATATTCCGTGTGTCCAGGCATTATGACCCCAACGACCATTGAATTTGGCTCTGTCACTCTTTTGCTTTGGGGAGACACTTGTTACGGTCAGCCTGCCGTTTGTCTCCTCCATATACACATACAACAAAATACTTATTGAAACGTTTTGCTGTCTTTCAAGTTGTATTGATCTGTAGTATGAAAGAAAACAAATTGTGATAGGTTGTCCTGTCATATGATTATTTCATATGAATTGTTGTATATCATTAATTTCGTGTTTCTAGTATCGGTATATGTATTGTAGATGTATACTTTCCAACTCATTTTGTTGTTATTTTCAGTCAACTTCAAATCGCTTAATAGCCAGATAAGTTTGAAGTTCGAGTTAGATGCTCTGTATAAAAATGTGTACATTACAGTTGTAACTTGTAAGGAAACTAGGCAATCTAGTAAATGTCTTTGATTATGAACAGGCTCTTAAAGTAATTTATTGTAGTTAATAGCCATACAAAAATAGGAGGTTAAGAGTTTAACGTGGACATACCGGTATGTAATACATTGCAATCCGATAGTCAACATTATATGAAGTGATTTTTTTTTTCTGTTTTTGCTAGCATCATATACATCGATCTGGGTGTCCATTATCTCTCGATACCTTCACCTGGCCTAATCGATGAGTCGAGTAATTTAGCCAAGTGAGATGAGTTCTAATATCTACTTAGTTCTACTGATGACTGAATTATACAGTATGTGATTGATTGTAATTCACCTGAAACAGTCCAAAAAAGAATAAACAAAATTATATAGATATACTTGTCATGAAGGAGCTTATGAAGGGTTTTGCTTGCATTCATCAAAATAAGTAAATTTGGAGGGGAATGATAACATACTTAAGGAAATAACTGACACATGGATTCTATATGCTATATGCAATATAGCAAATGACTACATGCAAATGACTCAAAAAATAATCCTAAAGCTTTTTACCAACTATATAAATCCAAGGTTAGAGATGTAATTGGTCCCCTTAAAACTTCGATAGGAGAAATTACAGAAAATTACTTAGAAATGTGCAGTACATTAAATAATAAATTTCTTTCCGTTTTCACTAATGAAAATTTGGCACAGTTTCCACAAGTTCGTAAGGTATATAGGATAGTATAGAAAATAGGTTAAGTACGGTTACTATAAGTAGAAATGATGTGCTTCAGGAAATTGACAGACTGAAACCTCAGAAATCGCCTGGTCCGGATGAGGTATATGCTAGAGTATTAAAAGAATGCAGAGATGAGTTAAGTTACCCATTAACATTTCTATTTAACAAGTCATTAGAAACCGGTTTAGTTCCAGAAGCTTGGAAGACTGCAAATGTAGTTCCGATCTTCAAAAAAGGTGATAAATCAATAGCATCCAATTACCGTCCCATTAGTCTCGCATAATAATCTATCTATCTATCTACAGTATTATGCTCAGGCCCAATCCCCACTTTTCCTATTTTTATTTTTTATTTTCTATTTAATTATATTTTATTAAATTTGTTTTTCTTGGGGTTGGCCGCCTCAAGACAGAGCAAGAACAGGGAAAACACAAAACACAACATAAAACAACGAACAAACTCAGACAAAACACAAATTCACACACAATAATAACTAGAGTAAACTGAAAGGTAATCTGGACAAAAAGTCTAAGCTTGAGATTTCCATAAGTGTCTTCTTCATGGGGAGATTTTATTTATTTATTATTATTGTGTGTGTTATTGTTTTCTTACACAAATGGGTCGGCCGCCCACCTAAATTGAAGGCTGGCTATCGCTCGGCAGGAACAACATCAATATATAAATGTCACTAAAGCTCTTAAAATCGTCAACAAAATTTGGGCGAATGTCTTAAAATTTCAAATGGGACTAATTATGAGGGAGAAGAGGGTCCAGAACCCCCCCCCCCCCCCCTTTATCTTAACCGCTTCAGTACGATGACGTAGTTTCAATCATATTCTGGATACCATTGGACGATTATCTTTAGCTTATAATCTACCTCTTGGACTCAAAGGGGTAAATGCAAACTTAATAAACCCTCTGAGTAGCACAGGTCCTTCGTAAACTGCATAACACGTCTTAAAAACGAATAGATAACTGGTAAATGCAAACTTAATAAACCCTCTGAGTAGCACAGGTCCGTAAACTGCATAACACGTCTTAAAAACGAATAGATAACATGGGCATCATCGTGCTAAAGGGGTTAATCTTGCAGGTAGTCAATCAAGCACACTACAGTATAAGAGTATGTATGTTTTTACCAATTATCTTAGTTTAGCCATCAACGTACAAGTGTATTTCGTTTTCTCTTAAGTTTCCCGACCCATTTTCCCAACCACCACTGTGTTTCGTTATCAATCGGTCAAGCTTTGGTCATATAGGTCATCATGCGGAGTATTTCAAGCTCGTAAATGAAGGATTGTGAAAAGTGACTATTGTAGATGGAAACGAAAGCGCGCATCTGGCTAGGATGCAGGTGCCGAGTTCTATATTTAAGTCTTATTATTCTGCAATACATTTAATACAACAAATATACAAAGAAGGAACATTTACATTTGGTGAATGGTTCCTATGTTTGTGTAATAGGTCCTTTACTGGTTAAAGAGCTCTATCCCATGGCCTTTAATTTGCACCTTTAAAGGATGAGAGAGTAACATAAGCTTGGTGGTTTTTGTGTGCATGTCCAGCTGAACCGGGGTGCCAACATTCTCGTAATTCACTCCTATAATACCTAATGCATAATTTGTATATATACGATATCACAGACACGTTTAAGATGCAAAATATATATCATATTAGTGTACTCTTCTGTAATATTGTTGTTTAATTAGATCATTTACAGTCCTGGTACGGAGTTAGTCATTAGATGGTAATATAGTACTGTAATGTTGGCATCCCTCACTCCCTCTCCTCTCCCACCTCTCACACAGCTCACTCGACACTCGGCCACCCACACCGTCCATCTTCGCCGGCCTCTGCATGGATACTGTATTGTTCTCGTGTTTTCTCGCGGTTTTGTGCGGATAATGTATTAATATTGTGTTACTCGCGGTATTGTATGCGTGCTTGCTTAATTATGAAGACTGGGAAGGATTGGAGATGTCCGAAATCGTTAGAAGAGTGTTAATGGAGTCGTGATATCTACATCGAGGGAGACTACGTGACAATGGACTCAACCCTACTTTGCTTTCCGTATACCTTTAGGTAAGTTCGTGAAGGCATCGTTATGTGGGCTTTATTTGTGGCCGTATGAATAATTGTTAATGGTTTATTATGTCATCGTGGGCGTCATTTCGATCTTGCTTGGTTTTGAAGTGTAGGGTTTTAACATTATCTTGCCGCTCCTCCCCTCCTGCATTCCCTACTCCCCTACCTCCCACTTTCCCTCTATTACTCCCTCTTCCTTTCTCTCCTCTCCCCTTCCCTACTCCCTCTCCTGTCCTCCCTTCTATCTCACCTCCCTCCCACTCCCTCTTCCTTTCTCTACTCCGCCCCCCTTCCTCCCTCCCACTCCCTCTTCCTTTCTCTATTCCCCCCTCCCTCCCTTTCCGCCCCTTCTGCTTCTCCTCTCCCCTTACTGCCTCTCCTTCCCCCTTCCTCC